>JAMXBD010001678.1:0-313844 GCA_024138025.1 Combretum micranthum
TTAGTCAACTTCCCAATCAATTCCTAGCAATATGCAAAGTTAGTCTCTTGGTTATTAAAGGGATACCAAGGCATTTAACAGGTAAACAACTTCATTAAACCCAATTAACTGCTTGATTCTATTCTTCAAACCAATTAGAGACTCTTAAAAGAACAAATGGCTTTTAAGAATTTACTATAAGACCTGAAATGATTTGAAATGTTCCATACTAGCAGTAATTAACCTAGTAGACTCCTCATCAACTGCACTAAACTGTAACAAATCATCAGCAAAAATCATATGGGAGAGCTTCATGTCTTTACATCTAGGATGAAATTTGAACCCTTGCTGAGTTGTTATACCCAAATATCTGGAAAAATATTCCATACAAATGACAAAGAGTTGAGGAGAGAGGGGATCCCCCCGCCGCAGCCCCCTTTTGGCATTAAAATAAGGCCCAAGAACACCTTTCCATTGAATAGAATAGGCAGTAGTTCTAAGACAAGTCATCACAATTCTGATAAAAGCTTCAGGAAAATGAAAGCCAAGTAAAGCTTCCTCAACAAAATCCCATTTCACAGTATCATAGGCCTTTTGGAGATCAACTTTAATCAAACATCTGGGAGAAGCATGGTGCAAGTGATAATTATGAACTAACTCATGAGCCAAAGAGATATTATCACCAATAGATTGTCCTAAAATAAATGCTGACTGGTTACCAGCAATTAATTTAGGGAGAATTCTTCTCAGCCTTTGGGTTAAAACCTTAGTAAGGATCTTATATAACACAGAGCAACAAGCAATAGAATGAAAATCAACTATCCTATCTGCATTAGGTTTTTTAGAAATAACAGTTAAAGTAATGAGGCTAAGCTACTTTAGAAACTTACCTGAATTCATTGCTTCCTGTACCAGATTAACCAAATCTTTCATAACTATAGACCAACAAGTTTTATAAAAGAAGTTGTTGAAGCCATCAGCACTTGGGGCCTTGTCAGACCCTATTGAGAACAGACCCTCCTTAACCTCTTCCTCAGAAATAGGTCCAATTAGCAGCTGAATATCCTCATCAGTTAGTCTATACCCTATAGAAAAAACTTATGGAATACAATGTCACCTCCTACACATTTCAGTTCCCATGATTCCTTTGTAATATTGAGTGAAACTATTGTGAATATCCTCATCATTTTCAATAATTGAATTATCTACTAATGTTAGATGAGGAAGTAAGCTCATAAGCCTTCTTTGCTTTATAGAATTAAAAAAGAATCTGGAATTAGAATCTCCCAATTGAATCCAATTGATCCTAGATTTTTGCCTTAAAAACTTTCTTCCAAATCTATTGGCTTCCTGAGTTCCAAGACCATGACTTTTTCTTGTAAAATCAAATCTTCGTTGAAAGGATTCTGCTGTAAATTCCTCTGTAACTCCTCTACTCTAACTTTCTGTCTTATAACTTGATTACTAATGTCAGCAAACTCTATTTTATTCGATTTCTGCAAACCAACTTTAATCCTCTGTAATTTCTGAGCAATACAATAACCTGCATACCCTACATCTTCTTTAGACCATTCTTCTTGGAAAAAAGATTAGAACTGGGGATGAGTAGACTAGAAATTAAAAAATTTGAACCCCTTTCTTTACATAAGAAGAAACCTACAGGAATTTGACTAGATTAGGGGAGTGATCTGAAAGTATTGGGAATAGAGTATAAGATACTGCTCCTTAGAAAACATCCACAAACTGAGAATTAACTAAAGCCCTGTCAATCCTCCTCCAAATCCTAGCCTTACCCACTTGATTATTGCTCCAGGTATACTCTAAACCAATATTCCTTATCTCTAACGAATTACAAGCATGAATACAATTTACCAATTCAAAACAATGCTCATTGTCTAAAAGACTGCCCCCAAGCCTATCATGATCTCCAAAGACAGCATTGAAGTCTCCTTGAACCAACCAAGGACTATCCATAGAATCACTGGTCACCTCTAATTCAGACCATAAAGACCTTCTATCACTAATAACATTAAGACCATATACCACTGTCCAAATCAGAGATTGATTATGCAACTCAAGCTTACAAGTAATGAACTGTCTATCTATTTTCAACAAAGTTAAAACCACTTTCTTGGTGTCATATAGTAACCAAATTCTCCTAATATCATCACGGCAATGATTAGTAACAAAGTTCCAACCAAACATATCCAGCTTTTTCCAAACAATATCAATATTTTGCCTCCTGACCCTAGATTCAAGCATACCCACAGCTAAAATCCCATGTGATCGTAGCAGAGACTTGAGCTCTACTTGTTTTGAAAGGTCATCGAAACCCCTTATGTTCCAGCTTAACAACATGTTTCTCTATCTAGAGGCTTTTGGAGCCTCTGAGAAGAGCTAGATGAGACATATTTCTCATTATTATTCACAGGATTTAAAGAAGATAATTTACCCCCAATGTTGAGTCTAGTGGTATAGCCATGATTCTTGTCCATTTCCTGATGTCTCTTTGCCTGCTTAGCTTTTTTCTTATGGCTGGCAATCATTACAACTTGAAACTCCTCTTGCCTAATAGTTTCCCCTGATTCAATTGTAAGACCAGGTATAACTTCCCTTGTTGAGCTTTGAGGAACAGTCTCCTTATTACCAGTGAATGAAGATGCCACAGGATCGTAAGTTTGATCACCATCTACTTTAACAACATTATCATCCTTCTTAATCCAGATCTTCTTCTCCCTATGAACTAGATAATTAGGTTCAAAATGACCATAATCGTGACAGTTGGTACACTGATGTGGATGCCATTCATATTCAACTTTTTGCACAATCTGGTCCCCATTTTCTAATTCCAGAGTTAAAGAATTAGGAAAGATACCTGTAAGGCTCATCTCTACTAGAATGCGAGCATAACTGAGCTTGCTTCTATTCTGAGTACATTGATCTGAATAAAGAGGCTTACCTAAAAGACTGCCAATGCAACTTAAAGTCTCAAGACCCTAAAATTCCCATGGCAAAAAGGGAAGTTTTATCCAATTTGGAATATGCATGCAATCTTCAAACTCAAAACTCATTCACTATCTCCACTCTTAAACCAACAGAGGGCATTTATCAAACGTAATGGGTATATCCTCCATTGCTTCCATCTTCCCTTCCTCTGATTCAAAAAAGAAAGCAAAAAGATTCATCTTTATTTGCTTGACTTCAAGAAGCCCCAGTTTTCCCCACCTGTTCTTTATAAAATTCTTTAATTTATGAAATCTAGGGTTTCCCCAAAAATGTGTCCAATCAAAACAAATCGCCATCGATCAATTTCCTTTTCAAGAGCTGCGAACTTAGTCTTTGCTACCCGAGTTCCATTGCTAACCATAGGTGAAACATATTGAAGCTTGCAATTTTTTATTTCAATCGATTATGTTTAAAAGATCCAACCAGGATGTCGTTTCTTTAGGTATTTCTAGATGAGCGACAACCAGAATCTACTCATTATCTTCTTGAATAACACTATCACCATGATTGCTAACATCTAAAGATTGATAATATGTAATTTTTTGTATCTAAAACTTGATGATTTGATGAAGATTGCCCAAGAGTTCTTGTTTTCTTCCTTGCCATTGGAAACTGCGTAAGTTAGCAAGCTAACATGCATTGAGAGAAAAGGCAGAACACGTGGGGCTCATTGATGTTCCCTTTATGATTAATATGATAACAATATTTATTATTAAATGAATTCAGTACTTTTAATATGATATTACATGTCAATCAAATATGCGTTACAAAGTTATAAAATATAGCTCTATGTATAAACTAATTCATACTAAACCCAAAATTTAACAGTCTAGAAAACTTCATAATTCTTATTGCATGATTTGGGACAAACTGCATTGTCATGATTAATTTGATTCAAAAGGGAAAACAAAACTAAACCAAAGCATACTCTCCTCTATACATGGGTGGTTTCCCTTAACACATTTTAGAGATTAAGTGTTGTTTGGTTGGCAACATTTTGAGTTATTAAGCAAGATAAAACTTATTTTATTTTGTTTGTTTTTAAAAAATAATCTCGGTACTAAATCAAAATTCTTTTATTGAATATGACAAACCTCATGCGCTCTCTCTCTCTTAAATTTGGTAGTATAAAAATTTTGGAGCAAGATAAAATAAAATCATTCAATCAAAAGCTAAACTAACATTTTATTTCACTAATTATTATGCCACCACCTCACCATTACTACCATTACCGTCCTAATTACCAACATTTTGCTACATTTACTATCACTACCTATACCATCACTATTGTTGCATTTATCATTAGTACCAATACCATCACTATTGCTACCACCATCAGTATAACACTAGCACTATATTACCATTCACCATCACTATATTATTACTACTACATACCACCATCACCACTCATTTTTTCATTGTAATTACCACATGATAAAATCTCAATTATCACTATTACCTTTATTATTATACCATTTCACCACATCACTACAAATATTATCAAACGTTCACCACCATTAGCATGACTACATCATTAAAATCTCTATATTACTAACACACGTTACTACTTTATACCATCATTACTTCTATCTTTATCACATAGCATAAGTGTATGATCACAATTGATACTATCAATTGATTAATTAATGACCTAATAATGGTTTGGAGTTGAAATATTGGTTGATGGTATGATGGCGGCGACATTGGCAATGGCCATAATTAGAGTGCTAAGATGATGATGGATATGATTATCAAAATAGTTATTCTATAGTAGTTGTCACACCTCAATACAAGCACGTCACAAACTTCACCATATACATGCATTGAAGTACATGAATACAAGTTGCACTCTTTTTGCAAATTTCATATTAAGCTCAAAGTGTCATAGGTTAACAAAATTTTAGATAACCTTAATATTTAACTAGCCATCTTGTAGGAAACCTAAAATGATCTAAACTCTCCCTACAATTAATGCCATGCCAACCACCAAAATGCATATAATTAGCACCACATGAATTAGGAAGATTCTCATCATTTTCCAAAAGTTAAACAATAAGGAGTAAGCCGGAAAATTCTAGTACACATTAGAGCATTATTAAAACACAAACATTAGACTACCACATGCAACTTAAGTAACTAATGAAATAGTCAACAAAATAAAAAAGCACAATGCAAATTTAAATTTAGCATTAATCATAATTGATATTCTACCAATACTAGAAATCAAACTTTTCTGGATATAGGTTTCGAAAGTGTCTTCCCACCCTCCCTACCCACCCACCCACCCACCACCACACACACACACACACACACACACACACATACACACACACACAAATCTTTGCCATTAATAAATACAAATCAAAGTAACAAAAATAAACATATAAACTCAATGAAAAGATATTGGGCATGAATACTTGAAATAGGATTTGATGCAAAGCCTTAAAACGAGTTCAAATCGTGAAACCTCAAAATGATAACCTCCATTATTGAACCACAAATAATGCTCATTACCAGACTACATAAATTGTTCATTAATGATTTAAAGCCAATCCAAAAGATATATTGAAAACATCACCATACCCATGCACCCTAATAGTTTCGCCCATTGTGATTCACCTTTTGATTAAACCACTAATGACAACCCAACAAATTATATGAAGTGCTCACTATAAGAAAACTAGGTTTTAGAGATGAAAACTCTATCTCTATATGTAAATCTCTATTGAAAAAACCATTGTTACTTATTTCACTTATTGAAATAGAACTTTTTTTATCAATTTTCCATCACAAAATTTCTATTTGTAAAGGTCAATTTTTTTTCTAGTGGCTCATTGGGACCACATCACATAATACTTCATCAAAATACTTATTAGAATGAAAAGGAGGTACACATACCTTATTTGTTACATAAATCAAGCCCTTATCATCTAACCAATACATATGATAGAGTTAAAGATAGGTTGTAGTTGGTAACTTAACTTATCAACAAGTGCAGTTACCACCACAATAATAAAACTTCTTATATCAATTATAGCTGCATTGAGATTCCTCCTATATTACTCTATTAATCGGCAATGCATTTCCAATGATTTGCTCAACTAGCTCATCCTCATCTCTTCTCTCTCCACCTCCATGAAATCCAGCTACTTCGCTTTTCTCCTCATACTCTTCTTTACTCTTTACATTACCATTATGATTCACCATCTCACAATAATTTTGACATTATGTAGCAAAATGCCCATAACTCAGGCATTTAAAACACTTAATACCGCTACATTTCTATTTAGTAGCCATGCATTGTACGGGTTGTTAACTAGTTTTAATAATTCTTTCAAACTTTTATTTTGATGAAAAGAATATAACAAGACAAACGTCTGTTGTTTAGATTTTTTAGTAGTTTAATATTGTATTTTTAGATTTTAGCAAATTTTGAACAAATATCTACTATTATTTTACCATCAAAATAAATACTCCTCAAATATTATTTAATAGTGATGCTAAAAACAACATATACTTTAGCAATAGAAGTACTAATTTTTCAAAATCTAAATATTAAATATTAAATTGCCAAAAGTTAAAAGTATAAGCACTTGGCCAGCCTTTATCATATGGCTTTTATTTCAAAATTTCTTTTCACTTCACTACATTTCTCAAACGCCTATCAGTTACCCTTTTCCCTCTTTTCACTGCCCAATGATCTACTACCATTCTTGCTACCCTTCTTATCATTAAACCAATAAACTATCCTTACTTGAGGGTTTGTATGATTCTCTTTTTCCCTGTCTTTCGACTTTCTCAACTATTTGAACGTTCTCCTACAATATATAGATATATATATATATGTATGTATATATCCTCTATAGCTTCACCACATTCGCAATTTCATTCTTCTACCTAGTGGTGAATCAAGTAATAGCTTACTCTAACGTTTTTATAATGGGACTTCATACGGTAGATTTCTCAAATTGTTAAATATATCCAAGCATGCTTATGAATCCTTGACACAAAGATTGCAACTTCATCTATAACTCTAAATTATCGTGATTGGATAATTAAATTCCAATAAAAATTTTGAATTTTGGGAAATGAATTTATGAATTGGAGACCTCACAAAGCCTTTTCAATGGTAACAATTACTTCAAAGATGGTTAACTGGTTCCTCATATTGCAATTAAGTAAATGCAATTGATTAATAAAAAGAGTACTTAGTAACATGATGAGATGCTTGACTTTATAGTCTAGTTTCTTGTAAGCACG
Organism: Combretum micranthum; assembly: GCA_024138025.1. Taxonomy (NCBI): domain Eukaryota; kingdom Viridiplantae; phylum Streptophyta; class Magnoliopsida; order Myrtales; family Combretaceae; genus Combretum; species Combretum micranthum. The sequence continues at coordinate 7,246 of JAMXBD010001678.1, forward strand.
AAAATCTAGTAATACTAGAAAGCCTGGCTAAGTCAATAAAGTCATATATAGTATACCCTCAAGTTTTGTTAGAATTAGCATTTTCATTTATGTTTCTTTCCACAGTACAAAGTTTCAAAGAAATATTAGTATTACAGTTAAGGTAATAAGTTAGATGAGAATAACTAATATATATTTTCAATGTAGATTCGAAGGCAATTAATCAAGCCAGGACATCAATTATTTCCATCAAACTACAAAACTTGCTTGAGTTCATGAAGGTTTTATCTAAAGCAATGATGGTCTTTCTTGGATTAGGTATGTCCTTAATAAAATCTTAAATTTCCCATTGAAATCTTTATTTTGGGAGAAATAAATAGATGCCATGTAATATCATATGCTATGTTGAATTCTTGTTCTATTTCGCATGATTTCACACTACCTAGGATCTGCAAAGATAAAGAAGATCCGATTGATAAAAGAGAACCACATATGGTCTCTTCAAATAATGAATGAACTTCTACAAAGATGTATGCTATACGAATATGATCGCCATGGAGGGAATCCACATCATTCCCATGAAGATGATAATAATGGGGAAATGATATGTCATGCTTTTCCTGATCATGGTCATGCTATTGTATCTAAATGCAAAGAAAAGGAGAAAGAGATAAAGAAGACCTCTTCTAAATGTGTGGAACATGAAAAGAAGGATAAAGAGGAAAAGGATGAACTAGGTGAGACATGCATGGTCTTGTGACCTTAATAAGGTTAGTTATAACTGAAATTATACTAATATAAGAAATTTATGATAGACATTACACTAGGTACAAGAGAAATGAGACTTAGAGAGACACCAATATTGGTTGCTACAAAACATGGTATTACTGAAATGGTGGAGAGGATACTGGATCTTGTCCAAGAGGCAGCTTATGACACTAACTCTGAGAAGAAAAACATAGTGTTGCTTGCAGCAGAGAGTAGACAACCACATGTGTTTGAGCAGTTGCAAAAGCGAAACATACTCAAAGATAGCATATTTCACCAAGTGGATGAGGATGGAAATAGCGCACTACACCTTGCAGCAAAGCTCGGGGACTACAGCCCTTGGTTGATTCATGGTGCTGCTCTGCAAATGCAATGGGAGATCAAGTGGTTTCAGGTAATTTACTCATTATGACACTAGACATCATCGGAGAGTATTTATTGTGAACCTTGTTGAAAAAATTAAAGCTTTAGTTTTCATGATTTTTCTTGACAATGTTGTTTTATATGCTTACAGTTTGTCAAAAACTCAATGCCAAAGAATTTCTCTGTTCGGTATAATAAAAAAGGCGAGACTGCAAAAGACATATTCACAAAAACACATGAGAAACTTGTAGAAAGTGGAGGCCAGTGGCTAGCTACCACATCTGAATCTTGTTCTGTCGTAGCAGCACTCATTGCGGCAGTAGCTTTCACCATATCAACTATTGTTCCAGGCGGAACCAACGAACAAAATGGAGCTCCAATCCTAGAAAAGGAGACAACATTTGATATTTTTGCCATATCATCATTAATTGCTCCATGCTTCTCGGTGACTTCTGTTGTCTTATTCCTGGCAATCCTCACATCTAGATACCAAGAGAAAGATTTTGCAATTGACTTGCCAAGGAAACTATTGGTGGGTTTGACTTCACTTTTTGTATCCATAGTTTCAGTATTAGTGTCATTTTGTGCTAGCCATTTTTTCATCCTTAGAGATCAACTAAAATGTGTAGCATATCCTATATATGCAACATGTCTACCTATGGCCATGTTCGCAATGGCCCAGTTCCCATTGTACTTTGATCTCATGATAGCCATTTTCAAAAAGGTACCACAACGTAGCTACAAAGTGTCCCAAGATTAAATATCTTGATGGTCATAGACTTGTGTAAACATTATTATTTGCTAAATTCAATTCCCTAATAGACCTAAATTTCTTTCTTCTCTTGTACAAGATGAGTGAAGCTCAATGTGCTATGAATAATGTAATCATGTTGCTTGTTGAAACCTATAAAATTTGGGTACGGTACAAAAAAATGTATGCTAAGAGTTATTAATTTTCCTCCTTCTTTCATCATTTTTCTAAATGGAAAAATACCAATTCATGACTTCTTTTTTTTCACTCAAAAGAGCCCATATTTTTTAGGAAAAAAATTTATTGAGTATGATATATCACTTATCTAATGGGTGTTTAACAAATACTAATCTATTTTAAACAAGTAAACGGTGCATAGTTTTTATAAAACTATTTATATGACCATTTGTGCCTTGCTAAAGTAAAGTAATGTGTGTTTCGAATGTAACCCGATAGCCCGTGCATCTTCATTTAATTCCATTAAGATATTTTCTCTCATCACATTTACATACCCACACTTGTATGTTATACAAGCATCCCTACCTTGAGGTTCTTTATATGGGAACCTATGTGAAGGACCACACATTTTGAGGTGCTATGGAGGATGAGTAAGGTCCTTAAAACTTTTTTGGGTCCTTTGTCAATGACCTTAAAAAATGAGATCCTTCAACTTTTTATAGTTTTTTTTTGTTATGTTTATATTATAAAGATATATATGACCCATAAAATATAAAAAGATATTAAAGACCTTACGTATAGAACTTTAGAGATAAGATGAGGAGGTTCTTTATAAAAAAAAAAAAAAAAGGATCTTAAAATGCTGATGTGACACTTTAAAAACCTCTTGGAGATCCTATAAGATGATGCTACAAAGGGTCGCACTTATGATAGACTAAGCAAGGATTTTACTGGTTTATTTTTATTTAAATTACTTCTATAATTGTGATAAAAAAGAGACTGTTTCTATAATTCATTTATTATAAGTTTTCGAACCAAGTTACTTAGTCCTTACTCCAACATTATAATTCATTAAATCCTGGCACACCTTAATATAGAATTAAATTCTAATTGCTACTAAGAATCCTAGTGGCATCACATCCTAGTCCCCATTCGTAAGGTACCGAATTCGATTCCTCACATTGTAATAGGCCTTAATGCCGTGTTATTATAACTACTGAAAAAAAAAGGTTCTAACCCTATCTAATAATTGATTTCCTTAGGAAATAATAATAATAATAATAATAATAATAATAATAATAATAATAATAATAATAATAATAATAAACAAAACACACTAATAATTGATTCCACATGATCCGATTCAAGATTTTATCAAATTTTAGCCTTCAAAGACTTATCTCATTTCATGTTATCATATGATATCCTAAGCTTTCATTACAATTATAATGCCATTACTTGATACAAATTTGGTAAAACATCTAATCTTATTTGACAAGCCATCCGTTGTTTGGAAAATTTGCTTGATTTAAGCAAACCATAAATCAATGGTGCCCTATGCATATCCCCTTTTAATATCTTGAATTGATATGCACATGATTGTGTCTTCATAAATTAAATTAGTTTGCTTATTTTGTTTAATTTAACATAACAATGCATATTCACTAGATCTTATTACAACCATGGGCTTTAAAATAGCTCATATGTCACTGTAAGCATTGAGATATTTATCTCTAATTGGACTAGTTACAACCATGTCTTGAGCACCTTAGGTCATATGCAAAAGTTTTCTTGACAATGACTCCTGGAGGAACGGTATTTTTCAACTCAACACATGATGGTTCACATAGAAGGTGCAAACAATCTCCGATTTAGTGTGTGCTCATAAAACCAATGTTTGTTAGGAGTTTGATCATTAAAACATACTAGTCATTTATCATATCTCTCTTTTTAAGGTGCTTGCTTATAGATCAAGGATACCAAACCAAGTTTAGTTCAAAGTTTGATCATTGAAATCATATTCATCATTTATCATATTTATCCATTTTTTTATAACTCTTGTGAATGAAACTTGAATTTAGTAAGATACGCAATAAAGTACATGAATTTTAAATTAATAAATTCAGTAAAAATGTTTCCTACACCTGACAATACCTCCATCATATTGGTAAAAAGTGTCACATCTCATAACAGTGTTAACAAATTAATGGAGGTATTATTGACATACACAAAAAGTTATTTCAAGTACTAAATTGATTAATTTCAAAATTTAGGTTCATAATTACAAATTTTACTAAAATTCAGATATCATTCATATACCATTTTTTAAGATTAATATGCCATGTCGGTTCCATATATCAAACTTACATCTGATAACCATCTCAACAGTGTTTGGTAAACAAAAAAAAAAAAAAAAAAAGTGTCTCTCTAGTGTATTTTTCTTTTTCATGCATGCACTATGTGTATATCATCTCAGTTGATTGTGCATGTGAGCCTAAAGCTCATAAACTGTATATATGTCGTAATTCTTTTGTCTCACATTATGTTGGGGGGAGGTAGTTGAAGAGAAACGGAAAAGATGACTAAAAATTTATATGGATAATGCTAGAAATTTGCCATTAATTGTTTAGGGATATATAGAAGGAAATTGAATAGAAAGGAAGTTTAAGCCATTGAAACCATAGGATTTATTCACTTCATTTTAGAGAAACACAAAAGAAAGGTTTCTTTCTCTCCTTTCTTTTTTCCTTGATGACAAATTTACCAATTGTAAATAACATAACTTTTGCAAAACTTTAGCAAGTAATGCCTAGTCATTACATATTAGTATAGCAACTTTCTCATGCGATAGGTTGAAGTATAAATTTGTCTTTTTAAAAGAGAATAAAAAAAAACTTGTATTAATATAGTTTTACTGTATTAGGTATAATCCAATGATTTTAGTTTACTTCTTACATTAATTTCTACTAGGATAAGACCTTAAATTTTCTTAAGGGCCATTTTAGGTATGGACTTTAGATTTGGGTGTACCTATATCTTGCAATAATGGCCCAAAAGGGCTCATTATTTAATTTTACCAATTTTATTTAATTCATCTTAGACCTAACAATATTTATTAATTCAAGGTAACACCTCATTAACGTTTTCAATCTTTAAATTAAATAAGCTGATTTAGGTATTGAAATTGGCTTACTCAAGTAATTTGAGTTATTAATTTGTTTTCTTTGTGTGACATACCTGATAGTATAATGGACCTTATCGATAGTGGGCCTATCTGTTATTTAGTAATCAAGCACATTATTATTATTATTATTATTATTATTATTATTATTATTATTATGTATAAGCGTGTGGTAGATCAAATTACATTTTTGGGATTGATGTCTAGTTTGGTTTGGCATAGGTTTAATTGGTCTTGGTTGGATCAGTTTGGCCCTTTTATTTTTAATCTATATATTTATTGATTTTAATACATGTATATGTGTATAAATTATTCTTGTTGCTGTTTATGTACGCAGGGAACCAACTCATTCTTAGAAGTTTATGGTTCGGTTCAAGGGCACTTTGTCAAATTGGTCATGGATCCGGTCAATTCAAGTCACCATAAATTATCTATTATCTTATTTAATTTATTTATAATCTTCTATATTATATATTATTATTATTCGCATATGCACTAAATCGAGCGTTCAGGGGTGGCTTCGTCCTTTGAAGATCAGCTTTGGGTCGCAGTCGTTGGTTATTCGGTTAGTAATATTTTGATTGGTCTATTTTGTGACAGTTTAACCCATTGCATATATATATATACACAGACACACTATTGTTTTAAATCCATAATTTAAGTTAATATTTTTCCATTTTCTTTAAAATGGATCTAGGCTCTAATTAAGCCCAACTTTATAAACTGTCCACCTCCAAAACCATAATTTTTTGCTTGCTCTTGCTGAAGTCTAAATTGGAATTAAAATCAATTTGCTTTTTTATTGACCGATCCCAATTTTATTGATTTGGTTTGTGGGTCTTCTTATATCAAAAATTCCTAAATGGGTCTATTTTTCTTAAAAATGGATCTATGAGAGTTCATTGGCACATTTGCCTTTAAAAGATATGACATGCGATATACCTTATCTATGAGAACCTCACATAACCTATTTTGATGGTGATTGAGTTGGATTCAAGATGTGTAGGTCTTGATTTGTGCAAAACAGTTAAATTGTAGGGTAATTTTTTACTAGAAATTATAATATATAATATTATTAATTACTAACAAATCATCATATATGTATATTACATCCTTTTAACTTCACAATTTCAGAAAATTACATCATTTGACTATGTCACAACATGAACTTAGTAGCAAAAATCAAAGAGAGCACCTCAAGTCCCTTTTATATCAGTGGCAGTGCAATATAGGGGAAAATGATGACCAACTCCAAAGTACATTTAAATGATTGAGCATTAGGCATTACCTAATCAACTTAGCCCATCTGAAACATTTAGTTCATGGAATTTCTGTATTCAAATGTACTTACACATGGTTTAGTCCTTCCCCCTAAGCTTTCAATTCAGTTGGGGCTCTTAGTTATTCTCACCAAAGTACCAAGTTCAATAATATCAAGGGCTACACCTCTATAAATCTCCTAGATGGCAAGATTAGCCTCTTCAAAACATAAAATATTTATTGAGTTTATCTTCAATATGTTATACGCCTAGTCGACTACATTGTACCAAATATTTTAGGATCAAAGTACTCTTCAAATACTTTATTCAATCCCTCATTCATCCCATTCCTACTTCTATCTTAGAAATTGATTAATAACCTTAGTTGAGTATTGTGGAGCTAGTCCTTTTTCCACCAAGATGGCAAGATCTCCAAAGCTTCTCCAAATAATTTCTTCAACCTCCTTAATGAGTTTTCAAGATTAAGGTATCTTACTAGTCCCTCATTGTAAATTTCTACTTATGTAACCAACTTCAATGAGGAAGAAGAAGACTAGTTTACTTAGTCTATATATTATGGAAGCTCCTTTTTCATAAGAAGGGCAACCTAAGAATCCTTAATTCCTCTTTGAATCAATAGTATAACCACCAACAATTTACTTTAGTAATTATCCTTGAGGTATGCCATAGCTTTTAGCTATGATGGATTTAGGGTTTTAGTAGGGTTTAGAGGATTATTTTATTTTACTTACTTTGAGGAATTTTCTAATTGGGAAAAAAAAAAAGAGGATCCTAGGGGTGGTGGCGGCAACTTAATGGCATTAATCACTAAGAGTCAAGACGAAACATAGATACATAAAAAATTAACCTCTTTTCCTAGTTATTATTACTTTGCGATAATTTGGTCCAAAGAAAACCCAGTTCTCTAAAGTCTTATTACATCCTAACTATTTAATTAAGATTTGGCCTTAAGAATTGATGGGTAGATCTAAGTAGGCATTTAAGACCCTTTGAATATTGGTTACATAAGTGATTTCCACTAGGCTAGTTACGGTTGAATCAATTATAAAAAAATGCCCCTAAAATCTTAGTTAATCATCTTCCAAATTATTTATTAGTTTATTTTAATTATTTTTGAATATTTCACTACTTGTAAAGTTTCTAGAATTTTGATTAGGCACGAGCTACTTGAACTTATACCCCATTTGTTTTGAGGAAAGTATTTGTTAATCAAAATAGTTTTTCCACGAAAAAGTTTTTCAGAAAAATAACATATTTTTAATTGTTTGGCTAATTTTATGAAAATACTTTTTTGTTTATAATTTCGAGGTAACTCATATATTTTAAGTATAAAAAATAAAAAAATTGCATATATTCTAATGATAAATAAATCTGCTTAAAAGAAAAATATTTGATAAATTAATAATAAATAGTTTTAAATAGTAATGATTGGTAGATGGACTCGTAAAATGATAAAAGAATGACTTATATATTTATATTCCACATGTCGTTTTCTAAAAAGTATGCGATAAAAGTCTATGTTTTCCAATACAAGAAAAAATGTTTTTCACTAATTATCTTATTTTTTTTCTTAAACAAACATGGAAAAATGTTTAGACATTTTCCTTGAAAACATTTTCATTAAAACAACGAGGCCTTAGTTCGACTTGAACTTGATTTGTAAATTAGTTAAGTTTGAACTCATGTACAGGTGTGAGCTAGCTCATTAGACTCATAAAGTCTCACACGTAAACTCATGAGTTATGCATATATATTTTGTGATAATTATCAAAATCAAAATATAGTTTCTATAATATTACACATGTTAACATTTATTTATTACTCACTTATCTATTTATTTATATACTAATTTTATACATTTAGTCTCATACATTTATTTTTATCTCATATCTTTAAGCTATAATCAAGTCGATTTTAATTCACGAACCAAAGTGCCCATAAGTTATTTAAGTTTAGTTTATAAATGAATTAAACTCAGGTTCAATATAAAGCTTGTTAGCTAAATGAGCCGAATTTGAATTTATAATTTTCAAGTTTTGCGTGAAATCATTTTCCCTAAGCTCGACAATTTTTTAATCTAGCTGAGCTTGAGTTATCCAAATTTCAGCTTAATTCAATCCATTTAAACCTAATCAAGACAGTTAAGTATGAAAGAGAATGAGTTAGGAGCATAGTAACAATTTTAGTTTGTGGAATTCAATAAAATTGAATAGGATTGAAATAATAATAATTCCTAATTATTATACAAAATACAATCATCTGTATTAGTAGTAATTTACATTAGTAATAGATTGCGAATATATTTAAAATACCAATTATCCTTTCTTAATTTATGATTATGCCATTGTGCTAGAGGGTTTTATGGTAAAATATAAAAATATGTGATACAAAAGGGAAAAAATGACATTACCATTTTATTTCTGTAAAATAATTGTAATTCCTAACTTGACAGCAAAGTAATTTGGAAGCCAAAACTAATATTTTTGTAGAAAAGAATAAATGCTTTATTTTGCTAATATAAAATCAATGGATGGTAAAAGTATTCTTTACCTTATTTAGTTCTCAAATTGATTAGTCTACGCAATAATTTTTTTTTAAGTAATGATTACTTTTGCTTTTGTCTTTAGTTTAGGTGGAGCATCAGAAGCACTTTTGCTTGTCTTTAGCTTTTTTTTTTTTTTTTTTGCCCGTGCCTCTTTTGTCTTTAGCTTAGGTGAAGACAATAGAACTTTAATTTTATATGCTATTTTTCCCAGAGTCAAGTTTTGCTTCCTTTGTCGGATTAACTATTCGCTGTACGTAAATCAATCCTTGAAGTTCTTTTCAAAATTAAAGGTGATTCTAGTAATTTCAAGCTGTTAAGCTTTTATACAATAATTTTTTTTAAATCACATTTACCAACTATTTAGAAGCTAGAATAAGAGAAGCTACGCTTTCTGAAAAGCATATCTCAAAGGCGTCCTAATATTTTCTTGTTTGTTCTTTATTTGAAGCTACTTGGCTAGTAGCTTCTCAACTTATAATATACAATAATAACACTAATAAATTATCCCAGATGTTTATTTTCGTCCAAATCCCGAAAGGATAGAAAAAAATTATTTTTCAAAAACATTTTGCACAAAACAAAGGCACTCTTCTTCCTACAATTTTTGTTAAAGTTACTAGTATAATTAGGCTAAAATATTAAATTTATAGATATTAGGTGAGTATTATGTAATACTCTCTTTACTTGCGGGCTTAAATTTAATTAAGTTGAATTAAGTGGACAATTTTAATTTAGTGGAGTTATAATGATTGGTGCATGCGTAGAGATTCACACTCATGATCTCCTACTTTGATATTATGTTAAAGATTAGTATTATAACCAAATTTAGACTTATAAATATAATATAGTATGATGTGGGTACATATTATGTTTATTAGGTAATAGTCTTCAAAAGATAGTAGCAAAACAATAGAGCAACAAACACCTATCTATCATGATAACGTGTAACACGTCAAGTTTTCTTTTTCCTTATTTTCTTTATGTTTTCCTTTGGTGTTTACCAATTGTAATGTGTTTTCCATTTAGGCTATAACAACCTAAGTCTAAGACCATCTTATTTCATATCAAAAACAAAACATAGGGAGGACCAATATGAGCACAAAACAGCTCAAGAAAATTTTACTCAAAATGCTATGAAAGGGGAATGGAATGCATTAATTAGAATTTACATGGACCATCCAAGCATCCATGGAGCCACTCTCACTAAAAATCGTGAGACAGCACTACACATTGCAACTTCCGATAACCAAGAAGAGGTGGTTGAAGCATTGGTCAAGTTGATTGTGGAAAAGCGAAACGAGCCGATAGAAGTATTGAAGAAAGAAAATGAGAAAGGAAATCCCCTATCCACTTTGCTGCTTTAATGGGAAGTATAAGGATGTGCAAGTGCATTGCCAATGGTTGTCCATCGTTGGTAGGAATACGCAACCAAGAGAATGAGACCCCTTTGTTCTTGGCTTCTCTACTTGGTAAGAAAGAAGCCTTTTTATGCCTCAACTTGTATGTCACCAACAAAGAATCTAGTTATTCTTATTGTAGAAATAAAGATGGTCAAACCATTCTTCATGTCACCATCAATGGAGGGTACTTTGGTATGTCCCCTCCCTACTAAAATGTCTGAATTATTGCTTACTCTTCCTTATATCCGTAGAATGAAAAGTTTATTATATTATGTAGTGAAGCAGCTTTTTTTTTTCTGGATCTTTACAAATTTGGCATTTCAAATCATACATTTGTATATAAATCTAGTTTATTCTATGAATGAGCAAGGACAGACGCCACTTCACATCCTTGCAACTAAGGCTTTAGTCTTTAGAAGCAACATCTACCTTGGATGCTGGAGGAGCATGATTTACCATTGTAAGATTACCTACTTTAGATACAAAGGTTTTAGCCATTGATTAGTTGCATAAATTGCTATGTTTTATGGTCGCCACTTAAGCTGGCTATATCCATGCGATGTGATATTTGGTTCTATAGTATCACAACACACAATTTAAATAAGAAAGTCAAGACACATTAGTCAAGGCATAAGATGATATGATCTTACCATCTCTTATTTGAGAAGCAATAGTTTAGAGTATCTACTATTTGGGAAAAGGATTTTTTTTCTTTGCCATTACAATGAGGAGAGAGGAACTAAACCTGATATCTCTCATTTGAAATATCAGGAGAGATACCACTAGCCTATAATATCATCAGTTTTGGAGAAAAGTTTTAAATGGTTATAACATGTTATATGAATTGATTATTAGTAGCATGTAGGTTTTGATAAAATTATGATATGGATATATAAATAATTTATTAAAAACTATGCATTATTGATACTATTTTCAAAAAGGAAAAAAAAAATACTTATACTTACTCGTCTCTCATCTAGACATGTGACTTATTGAATATTTTTTTTCCAAGGAGTAGATCCATATTTATTATAGTTGTCATCAAACGGAAGCACTATCTTATTATCTTATTTTATTAAAACTGAAAACTAATTATGAGGTTTTGCTATTTTAGGGGTAACGGTCAGCCATTATCGATTGACGGTAAATTTTTAAAATAAAAAATGTTCTTCCACATGGATAGTGAAGTGATCATGCTTGTGAATGGTAGTGGAGATGCTCATACATTAGAATGAGCATCCACAATTATACTGATGAAAGGAATACAACACCATTCAAAAAATTTCTTGGCGTATATGTTTACTATGCTTTTAATTCAGAGTTCCGCCGTATTGCTGTAATTTCTTTGGTATATAAGGACAAGTGATTTTAATGGAAAAAGTCAGTGTGTAGGTCTCAGTTATAGCAATTTTTTATAAATCTTCACCAAAATTGTAATTAGGACTCTACTAACCTTGCTCTGTAAGTGTTGTGTCCTATCTACTTTGAAAATATACTCCTTAACTTAAAAAACCTTAAGGCCGAAAAAAAAAAAAAATTGTGCTTATTAGATCCATACTTGATGTATCTTCCCTTATGTAAAATGAAATAGTTAATTATTATAAATGCTTTACCACATTAATATAAGGAAAATATCCAATATGTACCTAAACTTTAGAAAGTTAAGTTTCATGCTCGATTGAACTTCCTATCCCTAAATACTACCGCATTCTTTTATTGTCTCTTAAAGTAATTGAAACATGTTAGATAATGATTGAGTGGGATAATGTTTAGAGCACAAAAAGTACATGAAATTAGGCTTTTTAAATTTTAAGTATCTAATTAACTTTTTTTATCAAAGTTTATATCAAAATTGGCATTACCACTTAATGTATTTACCAAACAATAAATACTTTGCATACAACCTAAATGACTTTTTTTTTTATAAGAGAACACCCAATACCCTATGCCATGGTTGCACCCATCATCATACCCCTTCAACTTGGGGCTAAAACACACGTTTGGTAGGTGTGAGCAACTAGTCTTACTAAAAACAAAATTTGATCTATCTTGGCTAATTAGATTTGTATGTGATAGATAGATATTAAAGATCACATAATGAGTAAGGGTTTTAGTTTTTGAAAATTTATTCCCATAATATATGACTTAGGCTTCATATTTCATATCAAGCATGGAACCAATATTCTAAAATTTAAGGGCTCCAAATACTTAAAAGTTGAGTCCAATACCTATCTAAGATTCCTATACAAAATAATTACTAATATACCGTTTGGATGAAATTAATTACCAATTTCCAATTGTAAAATCACGTTTAAAAAACAGGATATGCAATTTTATACAAAAATCGCGCGAAAGAATCGTGATTTAACATTTGACTACGGTCGTAATATCGCAATTAACAATCGCGATATTGCTTGTACGTTAAATATATATCGCGTTTTATAGTCGCGATATGCACGTGTATATAAATTTAAATCAAAGGAATCACAAAACGTGCATGAACTTCCTCCGTTGCCTGAGCAAGATATTTGAAAGAGGTAATTGGAATGCTTATTTAATCCTAGTATTTGCCTTTATATATCATTTTCGACTCACATGAAAATAGTTGTTATATATATGTGCATTTACAGCGGTTGCGATATTCAAACCACTAAAAGCGACCATGCAAGGACATACGGATGATTCTGGCCAAAGGATTGCCTGGATTCGAGACATGGAAAATCCTCAAGCAATGAAGCAAAATAGTTCATATAATAGCCGAGGTAAGATTCTAAGAAATTCTGTATATTGAGAATATACTCAAAATTTTGATTTACATGTCATAATAGAATTCTTAAACAAAATTTTTAGAATAAATTGTAAATACAATTCTTATGTTTACTTTATATAAACTGGGAATTCAAGGTTTTAAAATTGAGCACTTAGACTATATTCTTTGAATAGTGTGTTTTTATATGATAATTTAATATTTGACTATTTAAAATTAAAGGATCAATTACAAAAACATGACTTGTATTTTGATCAATTTGTAAACACATGACCTGTGTTAATTTTTTTGATAATTAGATAACCCAAGTTTCATATAAAATTGTTAATATTACGTAATAATTTTAGAATGACACATGTCAAAATTTTGTTGGTTATAAAAGTTAATTTTACATTTTTTTTCAACTTTATCAATTTTTAAAAATAAATTTTTAACATTTATTTTATTTAGTAATATTTATATTAAATTAATTTTTTTAGTCCAATAAAACTCTAACACATTTTTCTCTAATAGTAATTAATTATATTAACACTTCTATATGAAACTCGATTCACCTAGTTGTAAAAAAAAAATTAACACGGGTGATGTGTTTGGAAATTGGTCAAAACATTGGTCGTATTTTTATAATTAATTCTTAATAAAAATTGAAAAACTATAATTTAAAAGAAAACTAATATTTAAATTAAACTTCATAATTTTCCTTAATAGTAAATTATTGATAGTTTTTTTTCTCAAATAATTATTGATACCTTATTTAACTTATTTTGCAAAACGTTGATTTCTCTTTTAACTACTTAAAAGGCTAATCCTTTAAATGAATTTATTTCCAAATGTTTAAAACCTCTTTTAGACTTGTCAAACACGATGATATCATAAATAAATCTATATTAAAACTTTGATATCTTTCAAGTAATTTATTATCCTAAATATATTGTGCAATAAATTTATGACTATTAAGAAAATTTCACACAGAAATAAGAGAATTTTTCTTCCCTATCCACGCATATTATATCAAGACTAGTTCTGGACCCGAATGACGGTAAGAGTGTGCACATCTCATTAGTACAAATCACCGCCAATTATTTTGTTACAACTTTTCAGCGTTGAAAAATCAATTGATCGGTTACAAAAACAGATTTGTTATGCTTTTTATTTATATGATAACAATACTTATTATTAAATGAATTTAGTACTTTTATTATGATATTACGTGTCATCCAAATATACTTTACTAAGTTACAAAATATAGTTCTATTTATAAACTAATCCATGCTAAACCGATATTTAATAGCCTAGAAAACTTTATAATTATTCTTGTGTGGTTTGGAACAAACGGCATTATCATTATTAATTTGATTCAAAAGGAAAAACAAAGCCAAACCGAAGCATACTCTCCCTGTACATGGATGGTTCCCGTTAGTACATTTTCGAGATTAGGTGTTATTTGGTTGGCAACATTTTGAGTTATTAATCAAGATAAAACTTTTTCATTTTTTTTTTTTTTTTACAAAATAATCCCAGTACTAAATCAAACTCCTTTTATTGTTTATGGCAAACCTCATGTGCTCTATCTCTCTCTCTCACACACACATATACAAATTTGGTAGTATAAAAATTTTGGAACAAGATAAAATAAAGTCATTCAATCAAAAGCTAAATTAACATTTTCTTTCAATAATTATTATGCCACCAGCTCACCATTACTAGCACTACCATCCTAATTACCAGCACTATTGCTACATTTACCATCACTACCAATACCATCACTATTGCTGCATTTATCATTAGTACTAATACCATCACTATTGCTACCAACATCAGTATAACACTAGCACTATATTACCATTTACCATCACTACATTATTACCATTACACTGCCACCACCACCACTCATTTTTTCATTGAAATTACCTCATAAGAAAATCTCAATTATCACCGTTACTTTTATTATTATCATTTCACCACATCACCACCAATATTGTCATACGTTCACCATCATTACCATGACTATCACAATCTCTATATTAAACACCTTGCTACTTTATACCATCATTACTTCTATGTTCATCACATAGCATAAGCCTCTCATATCAATGATTAATGAATGACCTAATAGTGGTTTGGAGTTGCAATATTGGTTGATGGTATGATGGTAGTGACATTGGCAATGGCCATAGTAAGAGTGCTAAGATGATGATGGATATGTTTATCAAAATAGTTTTTATAGTGTAGTTGTCACACCTTAATACAAGCGCGTCACAAGATTCACTATATACGTGCATCAAAGTACATCAATACAAGTTGTACTCCTTTCTACAAAATTTCATATTAAGCTCAAAGTCTCATAGGCTAACAAAATTTTAGATAACCTAATACTTAACTAGTTATCTTGTAGGAAACCTAAAATGATCCAAACTCTCCCACGATTAATGCCATGCAAACCACCAAAATGCAATAATTAGCATCTCATGAAGTAGCAAGATTCTCATCATTATCCAAAAGTTAAACAATAAAGGGTGAGCTGAAAAATTTTGTACACATCATAGCATTATTAAAACACGTACATTGCACTACCACAAGCAACTTAAGTAACTAATGAAATAGTCAATAAAATATACAAATAATCACAATTCAAATTTAGCATCATCATAATTGATATCCTTACTAATATTAGAAATCAAATTTTGCTAAGATAGGTTTTGAAATTGTCTCCAAAAACCTTTCCTCCCCACCCCCCCCCTCCACCAAATCTTTACCACCAATAAATACAAATCAAAGTAATAAAAATAAACAGATAGACCCAACAAAAAGATAATGGGCATGAAGACTAAACACAAGATATGATGCGAGGCCTTAAAATGAGTTCAATCGTGAAACCTCAAAACGATAACACCACTGAACCACAAATAATGCTCATTACCAAACCACAAAAAATGTTCGCTAATGTTTTGAAGCTAATCCAAAAGATATATCGAAAACATCACTATACCCATGTACCCTAATAGTTTCGTCCACCATGATTCATATTTTGATTAAACAACCAATGACGACCCAACAAACTATATGAAGTACTCACTATAAGAAAACTAGGTTTTAGAGATGAAAATTCGATCTCTATATGTAAATTTATACTGTAAAAACCATCGTTACTTATTTTACTTGTAGAAATAGAACCTTTTTTTACCAATTTTCCATCATAAAATTTCTATCTCTAAAGGTCTTCTTTTTGTAGTGCCACATTAGGACCACATTAGATAAATACTTCATCAAAATACTTATTAGAATGAAAAAGAGGAACACATACCTTATTTGTTACGTAAATTGAGCCCTTATCATCTAACTAATACAAAGGGTAAAGTTAAGGATAAGTCGTTGTTGGTAACTTTAACTTATCAACAAGTGTAGTTACCACCACAATAATAAACCTTCTTATATCAATTATAGCCACATAGTTACTCTATTAATAGGCATTACATTTCCAATAACTTGCTCAACTGGCTCGTCCTCATCTCTTCTCTCTTCACTTCCATGAAATCCGACTACTTCACTTTTCTCCCTATGCTCTTCTTCACTCTTTACATTACCACTATGATTCACCATCTCACAACAATTTCGACATTATGTAGCAATATGTCCATAACCTAGGCATTTAAAACACTTAATAGCTCTACAATTCTATTTAGTAGCCATGCATTACGCAGGTTGTTAACTAGTTTTAACAAATTCTTACAAACTTTTATTTTGATGAAAAGAATATGACAAGACAAATGTCTATAGTTTCAATTTTTCGCAAACTTTTAGCAGTTTAATACTGCACTTTTAGATTTTGGTAATTTTTATTAATTATCTATTATTATTCTATCATCAAAATAAATGTTCCTTAAATATTATTTAATAGAGGCACTAAAAACAAACATACTTTAGAAGTAGAAGTACTAATTTGCCAAAATCTAAATATTAAATTTCCAAAAATTAAAAGTACGAGCACTTGGCTTGCCTTTGTCATTTAGCTTTCATTTCGGATTTTCCTTTCTCCACACTACATTTGTTCGACCCCTTTGACTCACCTTTTGCCCTCTTTTCACTACCCCTCAATCTACTACCATTCTTACTACCGTTCTTATCATTAGACCAATAAACTCTCCTTACTATTCTTAGATTTAGAAAAGGTGCCTAAAGATTTGTATGATTCTCTTTTTCCCTGCCTTTTGACTTTCTCAGCTATTTGAATGTTCTCCTCCAATATAAATATCCCTTATAGCTTCACCGTATTAGCAATCTCATTCTACTACCTAGTGATGAATCAAGTAATAGCTTACTCTAAAGCCTTTATAATTGGACTTCATACAATACCTATCTCAAATTCTCAAATATATTTAGGAATGCTCATGGATCTTTGACACAAAAAGTGTAACCCATCTGCAAATCCTAATTATAATGATTAGGTAATTAAATTTCAATAAAAGATTTTGAATTTTAGGAAATGAAATTATGAATTGGATCCCAAGACTGGAAACCTCAATAAGCCTTTTCAATGGTAATAGTTATTTCAAAGATCGTTAAGTGGTTCCTCATATTGTAACAATGCAAATGCAATTAATTAATAGAACGAATACTTAATGGCATGGTGGGATGCTTACCTTTGTAGTCTGGTTTCTTGTAACCATAGAAATCTAGTAATACAGGAAGCCAAATGGGTCTAACAAAGGTCATATAATATACCCTCACAGGTTTTGTTAGAGTCAACATTTTCATTTATGTTTCTTTCCACAATACAAAGTTTCAAATAAATATTAATATTATGCTTACGATAATAAGTTAGATGAGGACAAGTAATATATATTTTCAATGCATATTCCAAGGAAGTTAGTCAAGCCTAAGCACATCAATGATTTCCATCTAACTACATAACTTACTTTGAGTTTATGAAGGTTTTATCTAAAGCAATGATGGTGTTTCTTGGATTAGTTATGTCCTTGATAAAATCTAAAATTTCCCATTGAAATCTTTATTTTGGGAGAAATAAATAGATGCCATGTATACCATACACTATGTTGAATTATTGTTACATTTCTTATGATTCAGTGCTACTTAAGATCTGCAAAGCTAAGGAAGATCCAAATGATAAAAGAGAACACATATCGTCTCTTCAAATAATGAATGAACTTCTACAAAGATGTATGGTATACGAGTATGATTGCCATGGAGGGAATCCCCATCATTCCCACGAAGACGATAAAAAAGGGGAAATGATATGTCATGCTTTTCTAGATCATGCTCATGCCACCATATCTCAGTACAAAGAAAAAGAGAAAGAGACAGAGAAGACCTCCTCTAAATGTGTAAACCATAAAATGAAGAAGGATGTAGAGTAAAAGGATGAAAAAGGTAAGGCATGCATGGTCTTGTTACCCTAATAAGGTTAGTTATAACTAAAATCATACTAATAAAATAGGTTTATGACAGTCATTACACTAGGTACAAGAGAAATGAGACTTAGAGAGACACCAATATTTGTTGCTACAAAACATGGTAATATTGAAATGGTGGAGTAGATACTAGATCTTGTCCCAAAGGCAGCTCATGACATTAACTCTGAGAAGAAGAATATAGTGTTGCTTTCAGTAAAGAATAG
This sequence comes from Combretum micranthum, assembly GCA_024138025.1. Taxonomy (NCBI): domain Eukaryota; kingdom Viridiplantae; phylum Streptophyta; class Magnoliopsida; order Myrtales; family Combretaceae; genus Combretum; species Combretum micranthum. Next base: position 25,873 of record JAMXBD010001678.1, read on the forward strand.
ACAACCACATACGTATGAGCTGTTGCAAAAGCGAAACATACTTAAAGATAGCATATTTCATCAAGTGAATGAAGATGGAAATAGCGCACTACATCTTACTGCAAAGCTTAGGGACTACAGGCCCTCATTGATTCCTAGTGCTACTCCGCAAATGCAATGGGAGATCAAGTGGTTTCAGGTAATTTACTCATTATGATCCTAGACATCATCGAAGAATACTTATTGTCAACCTTGTTGAAAAAATTAAAGCTTCCAGTTTCGTTATTTTTCTTGATGATTTTGTTTTATATGCTTAAAGTTTGTCAAAAACTCCATGCCAAAGAATTTCTTTGTTTAGTATAATAAAAAAAGCGAGACTACAAAAGGCATATTCTCAAAAACACATGAGAAACTCATAGAAAGTGGAGGCTTGTGGCTAGCTACTACATCTAAATCTTGTTCTGTCATTGCAACACTCATTGCGGCAATAGCTTTCAGCACATCGATTGTTATTCCAAGCGGCACTGATGGAAGAAGTGGAGCTCCAATCCTAGAAAAGGAGACAACATTTGATGTGTTTGCTATATAAACATTAATTGCTCTATGCTTCTCAGTAACTTTTGTTGTCTTATTCCTAGCCATCCTCACATCCAAATACCAAGAGAGAGATTTTGTAATCGACTTGCCAAGGAAACTATTAGTGGGTTCGACTTCACTTTTTATATCCATAGTTTCGATATTAGTGTCATTTGTGCTAGCTATTTTTTCATCCTAAGAGATTAGTTGAAATATGAAGCATATCTTATATATGCAACAACATGTCTACCTATGACCTTGTTTGCAGTGGCCTAGTTCCCATTGTACTTTGATCTCACAATAGCCATTTTCAAAAACGTACCACAACATAGCTACAAGGTGTCGCAAGATTAAATATCTTGATGATCATAGACTTGTATAAACATTATTACTTATTAAATTCAATTCCCTAATAGACTTAAATTTCTTTCTTGTCTTGTGCAAGATGAGCGAAGCTCAATGTGCCATGAATAATGTAATCATGTTGCTTGTTGAAACCTATAAAAATTGGGTATGGTATAAAAACGGATGCTAAAAATGTTTAATTCCTCCTCCCCTCCCCCCCCGGCCCTTCGCAATCATCATTTTTCTAAATGGACAAATACCAATTCATTCTCCTTTTTTTTCACTTCAAATAGCCTATCCAATGGGTGTCCAACAAATATTAATCTATTTTCAACAAGTAGACAGTACATAGTTTTTATAAAACTACGTATATGAACATTTGTGTGCCTTATTGAAGTAAAATAATGTGTGTTTCAAATGCGACCCCATGGCCTATGCATCTTGATTTAATTCCATTAAGATATTTTCTTTCATATACATTTACATACCCACGCATGTATCTTATACCAACATCCCAATTCCTAAGGTCCTTCATATGGGAACCTATGTGAAGCACCTCATTTTTTGAGGTCCCACGGGATTAGTATGGTCCTTAAAACTTTTTGAATCCTTGTTATTGACCTCAAAAAGTAAGATACTTCACGTTTTATATATATATATATATATATATATTGTTATGTTTATTTTATAAAGGTATATAAAACTTACAAAACCTAAAAAGATATTAAGGTCCTTATGTATAGAACTTTTGAGATAAGATAAGGAAGTTCTTTATAAAAATGTTCTTAAAATACTGATGTGATACTTTGAAGACCTCTTTGAGGTCCTATAAGATGTGAATGCTCTAAGGGGTCACACTTATGATAACCTAGGACAAGGCTTTTATTGGTTTACTTTTATTTAAATTACTTCTATAATTGTTATAAAAAAAGAGACTATTTCTATAATTCATTTATTATAGGTTTTTGAGCAAACTTACTTAGTAGTTACACCAACATTATAATTCATTAAATCTTGGCACACCTTAATAAGGAATTAAATTCTTACTCCTACGAAGTAACCTTGTAGCATTTGATCTTAGTCCTTATTTTTGAGGTACCAAATCCAATTCCTTGCGTTGTACTGGGCCTTAGTGACAGCGTTATTATAACAACTAAAAAAAAATTTCTAACTCTTAGTTGATAATTGATTTCCTTGGGAAATAATAATAATAATAAACAAAACACACTGATAATTGATTCCACATTATTCCAATCAAGATTTTATCATATTGTAGCCTTTGAAAACTTATCTGGTCTCATGCTATCATATGAAATCCTAAGCTTTCATTACAAATATAATGCCATTACTTAATACAAATTTAGTAAAACATCTAATCATATTTGACAAGCCATCCATTGTTTGGAAAATTTGCTTGATTTAAGCAAACCATAAATCACTAGTGCCCTATGCATCCCCCCTTTTAATATCTTGAATTGGTATACCCATGATTGTGTCTTCATAGATTATATTATTTTGCTTGATTTAACATAACAATGCAAATTCAATTGGATCTTATTATAACCACGAGCTTTAAAATAGCTTATATGTCAATGTAGGCATTGAGATATTTATCTCTAATTGGACTAGTTACAGCTTCGTCTTGAGTACCTTGGGTCATATGTAAAAGTTTTCTTGACAATGACTGGTGGAGGAATGGTATTTTTTAATTCAACACATGATGGTTCATATAGAAGGTGCAAACAATCTCATATTTAGTGTGTGCTCATAGATCTAAGAGACCAAACCAATTTTTGTTAGGAGTTTGATCATTAAAATCATACTCGTCATTTATCATATCTCTCTCTTTTTTGGGTGTTTGCTCGTAGATCTAGGATACCTAACCAATTTTATTTCAAAGTTTGATCATTGAAATCATATTCATCATTTATCATATTTATCCATTTTTTCATAAATCTTACATATAGAACCAGAACTTTAGTAAAATATACAATTAAATACATGAACTTTAACTTAATAAATTTAGTACCTAAAAGAATTTTTTCTACACCTGATGGTATCTCCATCATATTGGTAGAAAATGTCACATATAATAACAGTGTTAACAAATTAATGGAGGTACATGTACATAAAAAGTTATTTCAAATACAAAATTGTTCAATTTTAAAGTTTAAATACATAATTACATATTTCGTTAAAATTCAGGTATCATTCCTAATCTTAACCATTTGTTTAGATTAATATGTCATGTCGGTTCCATATATCAAACTAACATGAGATAACCATCTCACCAGTGTATTTTTATTTTATTTTTTGCATGCATGCACTATGTCTATATCATCTCTGTTGATTGTACATGTGAGCCTAAAGCTCATAAACTGTATACATATCATAATTCTTTTGTCTCACATTTGGATCTTAGGGGGGAAAAGGAGAAAAGGAAAGGATAAATGAAAATTCATATGGATATTGCTGGAAAGTTGCCATTGATTGTTTAGGGATATGAGACAAATAGAAGGAAATCAAATAGAAAGGAAGTTTAAGCTATTAAAACCATAAGATTCATTTACTCCATTTTAGAGAAACAAAAAAGAAAGGTTTCTTTTTCTCCATTTGCTTTAAAATAGGTTTAGGTTCTGATTAAGCCCAACTTTGTGAATTTTCCGCCTCCAAAATTATAATTTTTTCACTTGCTCTTGCTAAAGCCTAAATTGGAATTAAAATCAATTTACTTTTTATTGGCCCATCCCAGTTTTATTGATTTGGATTTTGGGCCTTCTTATTTCAAAAATTCCTAAATGGGTCTATTTTCTTAAAAATAAATCTATGAGAGTTTATTGGCCTATTTACCTTTAAAATAAATGACATGTGATATACCTAATCTATGAGAAGCTCACATCATCTATTTTGACAGCGATTGAGTTGGATTCAGAATGTGTAGGTCTTGATTTGTTCAAACAGGCATAGCCCAAAATTAAACTTGTCACACCCTAAAAACAAACTAGATGGATAACCTGAAATTATTATATCACGTGTGCACCCGTAATATGAGAACCGCCTTGCAAGTCAAAATTTGTAAGACTCTATCTGGATAGTTACTATTTAAAAATCTATTATGAAATTATATTTGTAATAAATAAAGGAAATATGATTCCTACAATCCACCAAAACCGCAGAGAATCGGTACCCCTGCTAAATAGTAAAATAAAGTAAAACATCTACATTTAACTAACTTGAAACTACAATATTACATTTCTAATCCATAAACAAAGCTTATATTATAGAAGAAATAGAATCTTAACAAACTATATCATTTATCTATTTCTCATTTCAAGCTTGTCTTCTATCTTCAAAGGTTCTTCATACCGATCTATCCCCAAACAAAAGCCTCAGCTATTTCTACAACAACACTGTAAAGGTGTGAGCTCAAACGTAACTCAGTGGATAACAAAATCAAATCACAACACAATCATATGTCAAACAAGTTTTATTTAACAAACATATGTAATGCTCACTCAACCATATGATATGCATAGTTTGGATGACCGGAATCCAAACCAATGGAGATTTACACCCTCTCTTGAGAGTTGAAGGACTAAATACATGCCATTCATGCTTAGGAGAACTATGAACTAAGGAAGAGGGTGCAAACTTAACTTGAGCCTTTAGCTCATATTTTCTTAGCACAAAGATCATTTTTTTTATAGCTTAGATATAACCATTAACTGCTCCTTAGATATCTCTAAGGAGGGAGGATTTCATTATAAATACTTGTTATTAAGAATTAACCTCTAACTTCTCCTTAGACTTAGCTAAGGATGGAGGATTTTCTTTGAAACTCATTTTATTGAAACATAGCCTCTACCTGCTCCCTAAACAAGACTAAGGAGTGAGGACTTCTTCTTGAAATAATTTTGTGCATAAAACCAAAACATTTACTTCACCAATCAATCTTCTTTTTAAGCTCCGTCTCCTCACCTAACCCGCCTAGGGGAATAGCCCACAACAGAGCCCCATAGAATACGAGCAGTCTTTTGGAGAACGGCCCACTTCCTAAGAACCATAAAACCTTCCCTAAGTATTAATCCCTTAAGCCGTTTCCGATACAGACGACGTCATTTAGTGTCTGCTTAGTTCCCACAAAGCTGACAATCCTACTAGTAGCCAACATGCAGACCTACTAGTCCCAACAAGCACTACTATAGAATCGGAATATTAATACATGACGTGAATCCCAACCAATGCAAATATGATGTGATGCAATGCATGATCAATTCATTTAGGGTCAACTAAGATTTATATCATATTATATGATGACATACATGAATTTTTAGACACTCAACAATTCATAAATGCACAATCTATAGAAAACAAAGGTTATCAATCAATTCAATCATCAAACATCAAACAAATCCCCATCCCCATGCATAATCGGTTATATTAATATTAAATCAAGTGCAACTATAATACAAACACAAGTAAGGTGATGAGATTGTTGTTACCCACCTAGTATCCAAGCTAAGCCTTAACTATTCTCTAAGAAGACTAAAGCACCACTCCCAACAACCATCCAATCATCAACATCATTATCATCAGCATTAATTCATCATCATCCTTCATATAAAATCCAAACAAGTATAAAAAGTTGACTAAAGGCTATAGAAGAGAAAATATAACCAAAGCAAACATCCATTTAAGAACTTGAAATGATGTTATAACAATCTTATACTTAAAACAACATATTCTCCTTATCACTTAAGGCCTAATATATTTCAATCACATATAAATCATTTTCTCAAAAGATTCATGTTGACCTAACTTAATTATGTAACTCATTTTATCTTGGTGAAGTTCATTAGTTCAACTAACTTAAGTTATATTGCTATTTCATTTTATTTCTAAGAATCATATTGTTAACTAATTCATTGGATATGCATAGACTATATTAAGTCTCATCTAGTTACTAGATTAGATTAAGTCAAGTGAGACTTAGATTTGTTAACTAAGTTCATTTAATGTTTAAGAAGTCTAAACTTGTTATATTAACTCCTTACTATGATGGTCTTGAAGAAATCATGATATTATTAAGCTTAACTACTTCCACACAACTAATGAAATAAATCCATCTTAAGCTTTGTTATTCCTAGAACTTCCTAGAACTTACAACATGGCAATTATAAGATACATTCTAAGCTTGTCATAGCATTTGAAATCACTTCAATCCGAGTTCGGATGATGAAATTATGATAAAATTAAGTTAACTTGACAAAGGAAAGAAGAACAAAGGAGTTTTTGATCCATACGGGCCGTTCGGCGTTCTAAGGGTGTTTGTGATCACCACGCCCCTAAACCATGCCCTATATCAAGGAGCGTGTGGAAATTGGCAAGGGGCAAAGGCCACTATGCCCCTTGCCACCACCCGATGGTGGCTTAGCAACAGCTACAGTAGCTGCCACGCCCCCTGCCACTACCTGTGGTGAGGGCGTGCGTCCCCTATTCTTCTTCTTCCTCTTCAAGCTACTTTTCCACATATTTTAGTCATCAAACACCATCTCTAACACCATATCAACTCAGCCACATAACCCATAACAATTCTATTCACATTTCTACTTCTCATTTAATTAGTTCATGTTATCAACTCCTTTGATCCATTCATATTCAATCAAACTTAGGTTCCAGCATATACTCATATATCACAAATTTACAAGTCTCTACTTAGCTTTATTCATAATTAACATTAAATTATCATATAGCAACAATCACAACAACTAAAAACAAGAAACAAAATCACACTTACATATTTGATGAGTTTCAATTTTCTCTTCTTCATTACTACTACTACCACCACTTCTTGCTTGATGAAGCTTCCACCTACTTAATCTTCATTTTCATCTTGTTTACTATCCTCATTCCTTTCAATCTCCTTTGAAATTGAGACTTAGTGTAGAATTTGAATGGAATGAGAAGAGAAATAGAGAGGGAGAAAAGAAACATAAAGGAAAAGAAAGGAGGAAATTATGGCAGCCAAGAGAAGAGAGAGAGGGATTAAATATGATAAGAATAAAGCTAATTACGATTAAGGACTTTGATTTAAACTTGTGAGATCATTATCTTGGCATTAAAAAAATTAGAAAAGATTTTAGAATATAAATAAGCAAAATCACTAACTTGACTTACAAACCAAGTTTAGAAATAATTTTGTAGAATTGATATTTAGTTAAGTTTGAGCTTAGAAACTGATATGTTTAGATAAGCAGGTAATCTCAAAATTCATGAAAATTGAAAGTGTAGAATTTTAATTACAAGACTACCTTGAGTATTTTAGAAATTAAATATCAAGCTCAAGAAAATCTTAGATCATTTGTAGATCAAGAGAAATGAATATCCAAATTAAAATTAGTTGATAAAATAGTGAAATTTGTTTGATAGAAAAATAATCAAAGTAATTAAAAGTTGAAAGAAATAGAGTTCAAATTTTTAACTAAAAGTGATTTAAGAAATTTGGTTCATGAATGAAATAGATGAAAGATTGAAAAAGAGTATTTGAATCTCAATTTCAATTAAGTCTATTACTGATTGATTATATCATTCTATCCATTTATAACTATAATTCACATTGTTTTAATTAAACTATCTAAACGAATTATTAATTACACCCTAGTCAACTTCAAGATTAATCATCCATTGGTAGTTGACACCAAATTAACTTTAGTTTTCGTATTCAAAGGTTTGATCGTTTTAAGATTTTATTCTCCCACTCACTTTTCATTGTTTTATTCTGATTAATTTAGATTGAAATTTGACATGTTTCACTTTCATTGCAATTCTAAATTCATCAAAAAATCCATTATTTATTGAATTAATATCTCATATTTATATATAATTATGTAATCCATCTATATTTTTACTTAAGTTATACTTTCTTACTATATTAATTTGGGTTGTTCTAACACTTTTATTTCCACAAAACATCTTAATATTCAAGTTATGTAATTTAGTACCATTCCTTTATAATTAATATTTATTCATCATTCATTTCTTTAATTATCGTTAATGTTTTGTTTTATAACTTTGTCATTAATACTACTAGCTTGAATCTAATTTCCATTTTTTTGGATCTACGTATATTTTAATTTTTCCTTGTTATCTTTATAAAATTTTATTTCAAAACATAATAATTCAAATTTTTAAACGATCATCAAATTATTTAAATTTCAATATATTTAAATCACGAGAAATTATGAATGTCTTCCATGACTTTTCTTAAATTTTTTTTCAATAATTTTTACATTATTTTCTTAATGATTATTATTTATGAATTATAACAAAACTTGTTCAATTGTAAGGTAATGTTTTGCTAGAAATTATAAAAATATATATTTAATTGCCAATTCAAATAATCACATATGTATATTACATGCTTTTAACTACACAATTTCATAAAATCACATCATTTGACAATGTCACAACATGAACTTGGTAGCAAAAATAAAAAAGAGCACCTCAATTCCCTTTTATATCAGTGGTAGTGCAATATAAGGGAAAATGGTGACCAACTCCAAAATACATTTAAATGATTGAGCATTAGGCATTACCTAAATCAACTTAGCCCATCATGAAACATTAAATCATGCAATTTTTGTATTCAAATGTACTTATGCATGGTTTGGTCCTTCTCCTTAAGCTCTCAATTCAGTTTAGGCTCCTAGGTATCCTCACCAAAAGTAGCAAGTTCAACAATTTCAATGGCTACACCTCCATAAAATGTCTTGGATGGCAAGATTAGCCTCTTCAAAACATAAAATAATATTGATTTTCTCTTCAATATGTTACACGTCTAGTCGACTACATTGTACAAAATATTTTAGGATCAATTGTGGAGCCACTCCTTTTTCCACCAAGACGGCAAGATCTCCAAGGCTTCTCCAAATAATTTCTTCAACTTCCTTAATGATTTTCAAGATTAAGCATCTTTTTAGTCCCTTGTTGTAAATTCTACTATGTAATCAACTCATTGAGGAAGGAGAAGACTAGTTTACTTAGTCTATGTATTATGGAAGCTTCATTTCCATAAGAAGGGAAACCTAAGAACCCTCAATTCCTCTTTGTATCTATAGCATAACCACCAACAATTTACTTTAGTAATTATTCTTAAGGCATGCCATAATTTTAGCTATGATGGATTTAGGGTTTTGTAAGGTTTCAAGGATTATTTTATTTTACTTACTTGAGGAATTTTCTAAAGGAAAAAAAAAAAGAGGATTTTGTGTGGGTAACGTAATGGCACTAATCACTAAGAGTCAACAAAACAAAGATAGAATAACATTGACCTTTTTTCCTAGTTATTACTTTTTCATACTTTTAGCCTAAAAAACCCACTTCTCTAAAGTCTTAGTACATCCTAGCTATTTAGTTAAGACACTTGGTTTAGTAGGTTCAGGCTTAAGAATGGATGTGTAGATCTAAATAGGCATTTAAGATCCTTGAATATTGGTTACATAAGTGACTTCCACTTAAGGCTACTTAGGTTAAATCAATTATAAAAAAAATGGACTTAAATCTTAGTTAATTATCTTCCAAATTATTTATTAATTTTTTTGATTAATTTTGAATATTTCACTACTTGTAAAGTTTCTAGAATATTGATTAGGCATAAAGGGTCAAATAAGCCTTATCGCTTAGAGCTACTAGACTTCATTTGTAGATTAGATAAGTTTGAACTTCTATATAGGTTGGTGAGCTTCATTTAGACTCATAAAGTCTCACAGGCAAACTCATGAGATGCATATATATTACTTAATAATTATCAAAATCAAAATACATTTCTATAATATTACACAATTTAATCTTTATTTATTATTCACTTATCTATTTATTTATATACTTATTTTATACATTTAGTCTCTACATTTATTTTTATCTCATATATTTAGGCTATAATCAAGCAATTTTAGTTCATGAACCAAAGTGCACATAAGTTATTTAAGTTTAGTTGATAAATGAATTAAACTCGAGCTAAAATAAAGCTGTTAGCTAAATGAGTCGAATTTGAGATTATAATTTTCATTTTGTGTGAAATCAACTTTCCCTGAGCTCGGCAATTGTTAATCTAGCCGAGCTTGAGTTGCAAAAGTTCAGGTTAATTCAATCCATTTATAGCCAAAAAGTCAAGGAGTATAGCAACACTTTTAGTTTGTTGAATTAAATGAAATTGAATTGGATAGCAATATAATTGTAATTCCTAATGGTTATACAAAGTAAGAACTATTATCTTGTATGTACTAGTTAAATTTATATCAATTATAGATTGGGAATACATTTAAAAATATCAGTATACCCTTTCTTAATTTATGATTATACCATTATGCTAGAGGGTTTTATGGTAAAATACAAAAATATGTAATACAAAAGGAAAAAAAATGAAATTACCATTTTATTTCTGTAAAACAATTGTAATTCCTAATTTGATTGCAAAGTAATTTGGAAATCAAAACCAATAATTTTATAGAAAAGAATAAATGCTTTATTTTACTATTATAAAATCAATTGATGGTAAAAGTGTTCTCTACTGTATTTAGTTCTCAAATTGGTTAGTCTACGCAATAATGTTTTACTTTAAATAAGACCAAGACGTTTGGATTTAGTTGTAAGCTTCCTTGTTTTTCTCTTGTAATGATTGCTTTGTTTTTTTTTTTTTTTAAGTAATGTTGCTTTTGCTTTTTTCTTTAGTTTAGGTGAAGACATCAGAATTGCTTTTGCTTTTGTCTTTAGTTTATGTGAAGGCATCAGAAGTTTAATTTATATACTATTTTTCCTAGAGTCATTCTTTGTTGGATTAACTATTGATTGTACATAAATCAATCCTTGAAGTCTTTTCAAAAGTAGAGGAGATTCTAGTAATTTGAAGCTATTAAGCTTTTATATAATAATTATTTATTTTAAATCATGTTTACCATCTATTTAGAAGCTAGAATAGAGAAGTTACACTTTCAAAAAGCATATCTTAGACAACTGTAATATGTTTTCTTATGTGTTCTTTATTTGAAGTTGCTTGATTGTAGCTTCTCAACTTATAATAACAAGAATAATTGTAATAATAACACTAATAAATTTCCCATATGTTTATTTTGTCCAAATGCTGAAAGGATAGAAAAAATTCATTTTCAAAGACATTTCGCATGAAACAAGCACCCTTTTTCCTACAATTTCTGTTAAGGTTACTAGTATCATTAGGCTAAAAGTTTAAATTTAGATATAGGTGAGCATTATGTAATAGTCTCTTCACTTGTGGGATTAATTTTAACTGAGTTTAATCAAGTGGACCATTTTAATTTAGTAGATAATAATGATTAGTACATGCATAGAGATTCGTACTCATGATCTCCTACTTTGATATTATGTTAAAGATTAGTATTACAACAAAGTTTAAACTTATAAATAAGATACGACTATGATGTGGGTATTATGTTTATTATGTAATAGTTTTCAAAGGACAACAGCAAAACAATGGAGCAACTAACACCTATCTATTTGATAACGTAACATGTTAAGTTTTCTTTTTCCTTATTTATTTATTGATTTATTTTCCTTTGGTGCTTGCCAAATGTAATGTGTTAGACTTGAGAAAGAAGTATTTGAACACATAAAGCAAAACAAATAATAAAGAGTTATTCCATTTAGCACTTTAAATTAGATTTCTTTTCGCTTCTTGTTTTAGAATTGCCAACTTTCTATTATAATTTCCATTAAGGCTATAGCAACTTAAGTTAAGACCATCTTATTACGTATCTAAAACAAAACATAGGGAGGAACAATATGAGCACAAAGCAGCTCAAGAAAATTTTATTCCAAAGTGCCATGAAAGGGGAATGGAATTAATAATTAGAATTTACACAAACCATCCAAGCATCCATGGAGCTACTCTCACTAAAACTCGTGAGACAGCATTGCACATTGCAGCTTGATAACCAAGAAGAGGTGGTTGAAGCATTGGTCAAGCTAATTGTTGAAATGCGAGACGAGCCGGTGGAAGTATTGAAGAAAGAAAATGAGAGAGAATACCCTCTCCACTTTGCTGCTTCCATGGGAAGTATAAAGATGTGCAAGTGCATTGCAATGGTTGTCCATCGTTGGTAGGAATACGCAACCATGAGAGCGAGACCCCTTGTTCTTGGCTGCTCTACTTGGTAAGAGGAAGCCTTTTTGTGCCTCAACTCATATATCACCGATGAAGAATATGGTTATTCTTATTGTAGAAGAAAAGATGGTCACCATTCTTCATGTTGCCATCAATGGAGGGTACTTTGGTATGCCCCATTCCCATTGAAATGTGTGAATTATTGCTTACTCTTCCTTGTTTTCATATAATGGAAAGCTTATTATATTATATAGTGAGGGCTTCTTTTGCCGCATCTTGACAGATTTGGCATTTCAAATCATACACTTGTATGAAAATCTAGTTTATTCCATGAACGAGCAAGGGCAAACGCCACTTCACATCCTAGCAACTAAGGCTTCAGTCTTTGAAAGTGGCACTCACCTTGGTTGTTGGAGGAGCATAATTTACCATTGTAAGACCAACTACTCTCTATATACAAAGGCTTTAGCTATCGATCATATGCATAAATGCTATGTTTTATGGTCACCATTTAAGCTGGCTATATCCATGTGATGTGATATTGGTTCTTTAGTATTACAACCCATGGTAATGGTTATATAAGAAAGTCAAGACACAGTAGTCAAGGCATACGATGATAGGATTTTACCATCTCTTATTTAAGAAGCAATAGTTTAGAGTATCTATTATTGGGAAATAGAGTTTTTTTTTTTTAAGCGATTACAGCGAAGAGAGGAAAATAAATATAGTACCTCTTATTTGAGAAATCAAGGAAGATCATTAGACTATAATGATATTGGTTTGAGGAAAGTTTTAAATGATTCTAACATGTTATATGGATTGATTAGTTAGTAGCATAGAGATATCAATAAAATTATGATGTCGATATTTATATAACTTTATTAAAAACTATGCACTATTGCTATTATTTAAAAAAAAAAAAAAAACCATTTGCTTAGTTGTCACTCATTTAGCATTGACATATTAATATTATTGATTTTTTTATTATAGTTGTCATCAATGATAGCACTATCTTATTTCTTATTTGCTAAAAAGTGAAAACTAATTATGAGGTTTTGCCGTTTTGAGGGTAACAGTCAACCATTATCGATTGATCGTAAATTTTTAAATAAAAAAATGTTCTTCCACATGAATAGTGAAGTGATCATGCTTGTGAATGGTAGTGGAGATGCTCGTAACATTAGAATGAGCGTTCACAATCATACTGATGAAAGGAAGACAAAACCATTCCATAAATTTCTTGGTGTATATGTTTACTATGCTTTTAATTCAAGAGTTCTGCCATATCTGCTGTAACTTCATTTGGTATATAAGTACAAGTGATTTTAAAGGAAAAGGTGTAGGTCCCTCAGGTTATAGCAATTTTTTGTAAATCTTCACCAAAACTGTAATTAAGCCTCTTTTAGCTTCCTAAGTGTTTTGTCCTATCTACTTTGAAAATATACTCAACTTTAAAAACCTTAAGGCCAAAAATAAAAAATAAAAACCTTTAAAAACCTTGTCTTATTAGACCCAAACTTGATATATTTGCCCTTATGTAAAATGAAATAATTATTATTAATGTATGCCTTTATACATTAATATATGGAAAATTGTCTAATTTGATACCTAAATCTTAGAAAGTAAAGTTTCATACTCAATTGAACTTTTCGTATCCCTGCACAGTATCACATTCTTTTATTGTCTTTTGAAGTACTTGAAACATATTAGATAATGACTGAGTGGGATAATGTTTGAGGTACAAAAGTACAATTGAGTATGAATGGATTTTTTTAAGTTCAAGTACCTAATTAACTTTTTTTTTCTTTGGTCAAAGTTCATGTTCTAAATTGAGCATTACTGCTTAATATATTTACCAAACAATAAATAGTTTGCATATGACGTGAATGACCATTTTTTTACAAGAGAACACATCCAATACCCTATTTCATCGTCACACCCATCGTTGTACCCATTCAACTTAGGGCAAAAACACACGTTTAATAGGTGTGAGGAAATAGTCTTACTAAAAACTGAAAATTGATCTTACTAAAAATTGAAATTTGATCTATCTTGCCTAATTAGATTTGTATCTAATAGATATTAAAGATCAAATAATTAGTGGTTTTAGTTTTCAAAAACTATTTCCATAATTTATGACTTAGGCTTCACATTCTATATCAAGAATGGGACCTATATTCTAAAATTTAAGGCTCCAAATACTTAAAAGTTCTTAGTCATTACTATTAAACTTGTTGGGGTGTAAGAATGAGATTGGAAAAACCCTACATGGGAAATTTGATACTTATGTAAAAACGTTTATAAGAGAGAAGACCCATTAACCTAATACCTTAAGAGATTTTGTTATAAACGGTGTCAAGCCTATTTACATATTCCTTCATAAGATCCATTTGAATAATCTCTTCTCTTTAAAGGCTTCCTCCTCTCCCTAACAACTAATATCAGAGCCGATGGTTCAACTAAAAACTCTCATGGTTGACTCTCCATGTGGAACGAAAAGCTTTATGGTGTAACTCGCTTGCGAAACCCTTCATATATGGTAAGTAAGTAACGAGCAGACCACTCATAAAAAACGGTTTAACTAAGTCAATTTGACAAGCTCTTGTTAAGGGAGGAGTATAACTTAGCCATTGTAGAGGGGAGATTTGTTAGGGTGCAAGTGTGAGGTTAAAAAAATCCCATAAGAAATATGGAATTAATATGGAAAGTTTATAAAAGATAAGACCGATTAACTTAATACCTTAAGGTTTTGGCTTATAAATTATGTCAATCCTATTTATGCATCCGTTCATAAGGTCTATATGAATAATTTCTCTTCATTAGAGACTTTCTTCTCTCTCTAACAAAACTGACTACATTCTCATGGCCAAAGTTTTCTTGTCTATGGAAGAAATATGATTATGTTTGAATTGAAAGTGTTTTAAAATTTGTTTTATCTTATTGTATTATGTTTTTAGTAGATGTTATTGTATTAGTAAAGATATTATATTGAATTTTATTATTGCTATTTATTATAAACAAGTAAATCTAGAAATTATGTTCTTTATTTTGTTTTTCCCCTTTCCATAAAAAGGTATCTTCGTGGAGGAACTCAAACCGTGTAAAGAGGATTATAAATTTAAATCAAAGGAATCACAAGGAAAAGAGAGCCATGTTTATCCACCTAACTACAGAACGCGCATGAACTTCCTCCGTTGCCTAAGCAAGATAGTTGAAAGAGGCAATTGGAATGCTTATTTAATCCTAGTATTTTAGCTTTATACATCATTTTCGATTCACATGAACATAGCTGTTATATATGTGCATTTACAGCGGTTGCGAAATTGAAACCACTAAAAGCGACCACGCAAGGACATACGGATGATTCTGCCAAATGATTAGACATGGAAAATCCTCAAGCAATGAAGCAAAACAGTCCATATGATAGCAGAGGTAAGAAACTAAGAAATTCTGTATATTTAGAATATACTCAAAATTTTGATTTACATGTCGTAATTGAATTCTTAGAACAAAATTTTTAGAATAAATTGTAAATACAATTCTTATCTTTACTTTATATAAACTGGGAATTCTAGGTTTTAAAATTGAGGACTTAGACTATATTCTTTGAATAGTGTGTTTTCATATGCTGATTTACTATTTGGAGAAAACTAACACGGAATCAAGGATAAAATACTCGTCTAGGAATCCAAAGCACATGATGCAAGATAGAGTATGCAAATTAATTTAAAAGGAATGAGAACAACGGTAAGAATACGAGAACTAAATAATAATAAATAAATAAATTTGATAAATTACACTAGAAGATATCAATTTTTGGTGTAAGTTCATTTAAAGTATCAATATTTAGATTAATTTTTCTTATTTTTCCTCAATGGTCAATTATTAATATCTTATTTCATTTGTTTTGTCAAGTGTTGATTCTTCTTTTTAACTATTTGAAGCGTTAATATGTTAAAAAAATTTACTCTGAGGTATTGAAGCCTCTTTTAAAATTATTAAAAATGTTACTACCTTAAATAAACTACCCTAAATGTTGTAATTTATCATAAATAAATTATGCAATAATTTTATGACTTTAAGAAAAAATCACCAAGAATAAAAGAAAATTTTTCTTCCCTATATATGGAAATTAAATAAAGACTAGTTCTTGACCCCAAATGAATTTAAGGGAGTGCAAATCTTATTAGTACAAATCAACACCAATTATTTTTATTACGACTTTTTAGTGCTAAAAAATCAACAAATCAGCTAGGAAAAAATTTATTATATATTACATGCTACATTGGATAACAATATATGTCATATTTAAATAAATTTAGTACTTTTTATTTATGTGATAACAATATTTGTTATTATTAAATAAATTGAGTACTTCTTATATGATATTACTTGTCATGCAAATATACTTTACTAACTTACAAAATATAGTTCTATCTATAAACTAATTTATACTAAACCAGAATTTAATAGTCTAAAAGACTTCATAATTCATATTGTATAGTTTGGATCAAAGCAGTAAAATAGCAAACTGTATTCTTACGATTTGATTTGATTAAAAGGGAAAACAAGCCAAACTAAAACATACTCTCCTTTATAAATGGATGGTTCTCATCCGCACATTTTAAGGATTAAGTGTTATATGGTTGACAACTTTTTGAGTTACTAAAATAAAACTTATTTTTACCATGTTTGTTTTACAAAATAAGCCTACTAATAAATAAAATTCCTTTTATAGCACATGACAAATCTCGTGAGTTTTCTATCTTAAATTTTGTCGTATAAAAATTTTGGAACAAGATAAAATAAAGTTGTCAAATCAAAAGCTAAACTAATATTTGTTTTCAATAATTATTATGCCACTAACTCATCACTAAGGCTGCTACCATCCTAATCACTAGCACTATTGCTACATTTACCATCACTACCAATACCACCACTATTGCTACCATTATCAATATAACACTAACACTATATTACCATTCACCATCACTACATTATTATCATTATACTACTACCACCACCATTCATTTTTGCATTATTATTGCCGCATAAAAAAATCTCAATTATCATTATTACCACTATTGTTATCATTTCACAATACCAGTGCCAATATTGTCATATGTTCACCCATATTACCATTACTATATCATTACAATCTCTATTTTACTACCATACCTTACTACATTATAACATCATTACTTCTATTATCATCACATAGCCACCAACCTATCATCACAATTAATACTATTAGTAGATTAATGAATGACCTAATAGTGTTTGGAGTCGACAATGTTGGTTGATGGTATGAAGGCGGTAACATTGGCGATGATGATGGCAACGACTAGAGTGCCAAGAAAATGATGAATATGGTTATCAAAATAGTTATTCTAGTGTAGTTATCACACCCTAGAAATCAAATTTCACTAGAGATATGTTTCAAAATTGTCTTCGAAAAACCTTTTGTCCAAAATCTTTACCATTAATAAATACATGCCAAAGTAAGAAAAATAAATGTATAAACTCAACAAAAGATAACGGGCACGAAGACTCAATATGGGATTTGGTGCAAAGCCTTAAAATGGGTACAAATGTAAAACCTTAAAGCAATAACATCCATTATCGAACCACAATACTGCTCATCACCAAACCACATAAATTGTTCATTACCCATTTACATCAAATCCAAAAGTTATATCAAAAGCATCATTATACCCATACACCCTAATAGTTTTGTCTATCATGATTTAACCTCTGATTAAACAACTAATGATGACCCAACAAATTATGTGAAGCGCTCAATGGCACCACATCAAATAATACTTCATCAAAATACTTATTAAAATAAAAAAGAGGTACACATACCTGATTTGCTACATAAATTGAGTCCTTATTATTCAACTAATACATTCAATAGGGTTACAGATGAGCTATAGTTGGTAACTTTAGCTTATCAACAAGTACAGTAGTTGCTACATAATACAACTTCCAATATCAATTATAGCCACACTAAGATTCCTCCCACTACTACTCCATTAATAGGCATTGCTTTTTCAATAACTTGCACAAATTGCTCATTCCAATCTCCACTCTCTTCACTTCCATCAAATTCAGCTGCCTCACTTTTCTCCTTGTACTCTTCTTCACTCTTATATTACCACTATGATTCACCATCTCAAAAAAATTTAGAAATTATGCAACAATATTTCCATAACTCAAGCATTTAAAACAATTAATGTCTCTACTTCTTTTACTCACAAATCTCAAATCAGTGGCTTTCAGGGATGATGACAAAAAAGTGCGTATACTTTCAATTTTGACAATTCAATATCTCTTAGGCCTGGATTTTTCAATTCATGGTTTAGTTTCTTTTAATTCAATTTATATAAAACCCTAACCCATTTGATGTAAACCCTCGACTATGAATTAAAAGAAATATAATTTTGTAAAAACATTAAGGAGTCGTTACCCAATCGAAATCAGAAAAAATCATAAGTTAAGATCAATGAGTTGGTTAATCCTAACTTAACCACTAGCCTGCGGCAAAAACTAAATTGACATCAATTTTCATTTACTAGAAATTTTAGATTCAAAGGCTCTCTTATTAAAACCATATGGTTAACACCTTAAATTCTTTAATTAAATTATTCCTTTAATGTCCCAGAACTTCTTAAAGTTAGAAATAACTACACTTTAACAAATAATTATCAATTAGTATTTATAAGATATGTAAACGATCAATCTATACACATTGAGTAACTGCTAAACAAAATATTTACTAAAAAAAAAATAGATTTTTTTCATTTTTTATCGTCTCATAGATGCCTACGTATATGCTGTTTGAGATCAGATGTCACATAGTTCTTTTTATAAAAATTAGTGTGTTAGTTAATTTTTATTTTTGAACTTTTTTGCTTTAATTTTTTTTCTTTTATCTCTTTGGTAAAAAATATTTTTTAGTGATATTAATCCTAAAATCTATCCTTTTAATTCTTATGTTAGGAAAAATATTATTTTTCTAAGTGCAAAAAGTTTTTTTTATATATTTTATGTCACGTTATATATGGTCTTTTATACTTTCTCCTTCTTTTTTTTTTTGTGTCAAAAAGTCAGCTTACTATTTACCCACTATTTATTCCATTTTTAGTATACTTTTAGTTATTATCTTTTTTATTTCAATTTGTTATTATTGCCTTTTATTTAAATTACAAAAGAAACCGCATCACATGCTTTCTTTTTTATTTACATCCTTTTAGATAAGTGTGTGTGCGCGTGTGTTTACTTATTATTAGTTAACTTAAATAAATAATTAAGATAAATAAAGTAAGAAAAAGAATGAGAACTTACCTGAAGGGATTTGGACACGGGTCAGACGGCTCAAAAGTGGGTCAAATCCGGATCGAGGGGTCTGCTGAAGGAGCAGCAGCTAGCGAGCAGCAAAATGGCAATTCCGGTGGTCGTTGTTGTTGTTGGTGGCATGGGACAGGCAAAGATTGAGTGTCTGAACACTCCAGTGGTGGTGTTTCGTCCCGAGGAGCAACCAAAAGTGGTGTTTCAAGAGCTCCAGTGGCGGTCGACGGCAACTGGTGGCGGCAACAAGCAGCGACGGTGATATGGCATTCATTCCCAACAAACCTATGCACTAAATCAAAGCCTACAGCTTCTACAAGCTCAATATTAGAATCAATTCCTTCAACTTGACTTGAAAAACAAGAATTTTGAATAAAATCTTCGAAAGCCTAGAAAGTTAGTAAGTTAATATCACCTTGATTTGAACTTTATCAGAGTGGATTTTTGTGAATTTCTTGGTACATAATGACTGATTTGAGCTCTTATTTATACTATTGGACTCGAATCAAACTAGGAAGCACTTAAAAACCCAAATTCAATTTTCACAAAAATTAGGGTTTTACTACCATGAACTTGAAAAAAAGGACTAATTTTTAATGAATTGATGCATAAATTTGGACATATGAATGTATTATGTGATTTGCACTGTCCAGGAAGATTCGTCTTAGTCGAAATTCGATTAGCGATCATCATCGATTTGTAATGGAGCAAACTTCTCATCATTATTTTCTCCAATTTTCATTGCCTGAGTTAACTCATGAAACCATGAATTGAGACCACTTTTTTATCGTAATATTCCAAGTGCACTTTGTGAGATGTCTATCCAGATTTGATCCTACGACCTCTTCCATGTAATGTGTGTACCTCACTAATATGTCATTGACTTTTTTCTCATATTGGCTTGCAAACAAGTTAATGTTGACCTTCCAATCGAACCTAATTAAATATATGTCAGTTCATTGCAGGTCATTTAATTGGATCCAATATTTATATATAATTAAAACCTATAATATATTAAGTGAAATTATATACTTAAAGTCTATAATATTAATCTTTACACCTACCCATATTATTATTAATATTATTACATATATATATACAATATATAATTAATAATTCATTATTATTGCTAAAAAATTTTAAAATTTAGACTTAATATAATATTTATTTTAATTATATATTAAAGCCTTAATAGGAAAAAATGGGATGTCTATAGTATCTCATCTTTAAATTTTATCAAATTCATTCTTATACTTTCTAAGTATGTACAATTCAGTGTCTTTCTGAATAATTTTTTAGAATATTTATTTTAATAACAGATAATGACAAGTCAAGTACTTGTAGTTTCAATTTTTAGCAATTTTGTACCACATTTTTACATTTTGGCAATTTTTAATCAGGTGTTTACCATTATACTATCATTAAAGTAAATATTCATCAAATATTATTTAAAAAAACACTAAATCACACATATTTTGAAAGTATAAGCACTAATTTATTAAAATCTAAAGATAAGATATTAAATTACCAAAAATTTAATCATCCTACCTTTATCTCGTGGCTTTTTCTTCAGATTTTCCTTTGCCTCGTTACATTTCTTAGACACATTTAACTCACCCTTTGCCTTCTTTTCATTGCTTTTAATCCACCATTTTTACTACCCTCTTATCATTAGGCCAATTAACTCTCCTTACTATTATCATATTTAAAAATAGGTACCAAAAGATTTGTATGATTCTCTTTTTCATCGCCTTTTGACTTTCTAAGCTATTTGAATGGCCTCCTCTAATCTATAAATCCTCAACAACTTCACCATATTGGTAATCTCATTCTTCTATCTAGTAATAAATTGAGTAATAGCTTACCTGAAAGTCCTTATAGTTGGACTTCATGTAGTAGATAATTCAAATTCTTAAATATATTCAAGCACACTCATGGATCCTCGACACAGATAATGCAACTTCATCTACAACTCTTGATTATCATGATTGGATAATTAAATTCCAATTAAAGATTTTGAATTTTGGGAAATGAATTTACAAATTGTACCCTATGTTGGAAACCTCACAAAGCCTTTTTGATGGTAACAATTATTTTAAAGATGGTTAACTGGTTCCTCAAATTGCAATTAGGAAAATGCAATTGATTAATAGAAAAGTACTTAGTAACATGGTGAAATGCTTACCTTTGTAATCTAGTTTGTTGTAACCACGAAAATCTAGTAATACTAAGAAGCTAAGCTAGTTCAAAGTCATATATAGCATACTTACGCAGGTTTTGTTAGAATTAGCATTTTCATTTATGTTTCTTTCCACAATACAAAATTTCAAAGAAATATTAGTATTATGCTTATGGTAATAAGTAGATGAGGACAAGCAATATATATTTTCAATGCAGATTCCAAGCCAGTTAGTCAAGCCCAAGCACATCAATTATTTCCATCTAACTACAGAACTTGCTTTGAGTTTATGAAGGTTTTATCTAAAGCAATGATGGTGTTTCTTGGATTAGGTATGTCCTTGATAAAATCTAAAATTTCCCATTGAAATCTTTATTTTGGGAAAAATAAATAGATGCCATGTATATCATATTCTATGTCGAATTCTTGTTATATTTTGTATGATTCCACACTACCTAGGATCTGCAAAGATAAAGAAGATCCAATTGATAAAAGAGAACAACATATGGTCTCTTCAAATAATGAATGAACTTCTACAAAGATGTATGGTATACGAGTATGATCACCATGGAGGAATCCGCATCATTCCCATGAAGATGATAAAAAAGGAAATGATATGTCATGCTTT
This sequence comes from Combretum micranthum, assembly GCA_024138025.1. Classification (NCBI taxonomy): domain Eukaryota; kingdom Viridiplantae; phylum Streptophyta; class Magnoliopsida; order Myrtales; family Combretaceae; genus Combretum; species Combretum micranthum. The sequence goes on from JAMXBD010001678.1 coordinate 48,067, forward strand.
TCTTGATCATGGTCATGCTACTATATCTCAAAATAAAGAAAAAGAGAAAGAGATAGAGAATACCTCTTCTAAATGTGCAAAACATGAAAAGAACAACGATAAAGAGGAAAAGGATGAACAAGGTGAGGCATGTATGGTCATATGTCCCTAATAAGGTTAGTAATAACTAAAATTATACTAATATACAAGTTTGTGATAGACATGGCACTAGGTACAAGAGAAATGAGACTTAGAGAGACACCGATATTGGTTGCTACAAAACATGGTATCATCAAAATGTTGGAGAGGATACTGGATCTTTTCCCAGAGGCAGCTTATGACACTAACTCTGAGAAGAAGAACATGGTGTTGCTTGCAGTAGAGAGTAGACAACCACATGTGTATGAGCAGGGCAAAAGCGAAACATACTAAAAGATAGCATATTTCACCAAGTGGATGAGGACGGAAATAGTGCACTACACCTTGTGGCAAAGCTTGGTTGATTCCTGGTGCTGCTCTGCAAATGCAATGGGAAATTAAGTGGTTTGAGGTAATATACTCATTACAATCCTTGACATCTTCAAAGAATATTATTGTCAACCTTATTGAAATAAACGAAGTTTCCTATTTCATAATTTTTTCTTTACTATGTTGTTTTTATATGCCTATAGTTTGTTAAAAACTCCATGCCTAAGAATTTCTTTGTTCGATATAATCAAAAAGGCGAGACTGCAAATGACATATTCACGAAAACACATGAGAAAGTTGTAGAAAGTGGAGGCCTATGGCTCGCTACTACATCCGAATCCTTTCTGTTGTAGCGGCACTCAATGCAACAGTGGCTTTCACCACATCAACTACTGTGCCAGGTGGCACTAACCAAAAAAGTGGAGCTCCAATCCTAGAAAAGGAGATAGGATTTGGTGTTTTTGCCGTATCATCATTAATTGCTTTGTGCTTCGCGATTACTTCTGTTGTCTTATTCTTGGCCATCCTCACATCCAGATACCAAGAGAGAGATTTTGCAATCGACTTGCCAAGGAAACTATTGGTGGGTTTGACTTCACTTTTTATATCCATAGTTTCTGTATTAGTGTCATTTTGTGCTGGCCATTTCTTCATCCTAAGGGATAAGCTGAAATATGCAGCATATCCTGTATATGCAACCACGTGTCTACCAATGACCTTATTTGCAGCGGCTCAATTCCCATTGTACTCTGATCTCACAAAGGCCATTTTCAAAAAGGTACCACAACGTAGCTATAAAGTATCTCAAGATTAGATATCTTGATGGCCATAGATTTGTATAAATATTATCACTTGCTAGATTTAATTCCCAAATAAACCTAATTTCTTCCTTATTAACTTCTTTTATGCAAGATGAATCAAGCTCCATGTACCATGAGTAATGTAATTATGTTACTTGTTGTAACCTGCAAAAAATGGGTGCAATATCACAATTATCTGCTAACAATTTCGAATTTGTTTCCTTCTTTCGTCATTTTTCTAAGTAGACAAATACTAGTTCATTCATTTTTTTTTTCTTTTCTTTCTTTTCACTCACTTCGAACTAAATGTTCCAAAAAAAAGATTATTTTTAGAAAAAAAGATTTAAGAAACATGATCCGCACTTATCCAAATGATTTTCGAGCAAATACTAGTATATTTTAAACAAGCAGACAAGCATAGTTTTTATAAAACTATTCACACATGACATTTGTGCGCCTTGCTAAAGTAAAGTAATGTGTGTTTCAATGCGACCTCCCTTGCATCTTATGTAATCCTCAATTTTTGGGTAAAATTAGGGTAAACCCTAATCATAGTCATATCGGAATTTCAAAAGTCAACAATGATCAAAGCAAACTAACAGTTTCAATTTCGGTAATCCTGCGCTTGAAACATGAGAACAATAGAAATGAGCTTATGATGGATTATAATGTGGAATAATATGATGAAGCCTAAAAAGTTCATATTCGCCCAAAAAATCATTCATTTTGAACCAGAACGGGATCAGTTCCTGAAAAATGTGCCATGATGCCGGATAGTAAAAATATCATGACAAATCGTTAGACTCATAATTATACAAGGATTTCAAAAATATCAGTTTTGTAATTTTTTGGTAATTAAAAATATCAGATAAAGATCATTTACATATATTTTCTTTACTATATATATATCTTATTTGTCTAGTTTACTATTCACTACTACTCCTCTATTTATATTTTTTTTTACTACCTATTTTTATACTCTACCATAAATATTTCTTACAATTTACATTTCCCGTAAAACTTTATTCACATCATACCTTACACATTATTATTGTACATTACAAAATAATAAGATAAATAATTTCACCCCCTCTACAACTCTCAAACCGGCACCCTCTCTCTCTCTCTCTTTACTATCTTTTTTTTTTTTCTTATTTTATTTAATTACAGCTAATTTCCCTTCACATTTATCTATAAATACCCAACCTCCCTTCATTTCCTTCACACTCCTCAAATATACCAAAACTCTCTTGAATTCACTTCTCAAATATTTTCTCTAAAATTTCTTCCTAACTTTCGCATTTTTCCATATTCTTATTATCTCCATACAACACTAACCCCGCCTTTTTCTACCACCCATCTATCGACATTAGGTAAAAATTCCTATAAATATTATTTATGTTCATGTAACTTAACATAACCATAGTGTATATTTTCTAAACCAATGGGAGTTAACAAAGCAACAATATGTTTATGTTTTGCTCTTGTTTATGCAAAATTTTATTATCGTATTATCATTATGTTATTATTCTTGCTTCTAATCTAACTCCTATATATTATTAAATAATTATATATATATTTTACTTAAAGCCTATAAGCTCATTAACATTAATTTTTATTTATTCATGCTCTTATATTTCTTGCAATCTATTTATTTATTTCATGCCATTTTATTAAGACTAGCTATTCTAATCTTAGACTTGTCCTCATCAAGTTAAAACGTTTTATTTTCTTCAGGACTTATTCATAATCTAAGTCCGGGGGGCTTGATATAAATCTAAGACTCCTATGTTTTTCTTATTATTTTCTTGCTTTTTTTTTTAGAACTAGTCCATTCTAAGTTTAAGAAAGCCTTGATGCAAGCTAAAACTTCCCAATACTTGATTTCACTTATATGCTTACTTAATTTTCTATGACCTTTATTTTTATGAACATTATTCTTTTTACATAATTACAAGTTCATGTTCATGCATGAACATAAGGTTGTTGTCTTGATAAATTTTCCAAAGAAACAAAAGGATTTATTTTTCTCTCGCTTAAAAATAAGAACTAAATTCTTTAAAAACATGATTTTAACACCTAGGAAAAATTTATATTAAAACATATATAGGATCATGATTCAACAATATTCTTTTTCAAAAACTTAAATGGATTCATCATAATTTTTTAGCATTGTTATTATGCAAAGATTCTTCAAAACTTAATTACGTGGTTCTCTTACCCTCTTTCAAAATACTAAAATAAATCATTTAACCTTAATGTTGACAATTCTTTGTTATAATTCTTTTTTCTTAAAAGAACTTGTTTATAGGATTCACACCCCCATATTGAAAAACATCAAGAATCAAACGATTTTTCAAAGTCAAGTTTAAGATCAACTCATTAGTTGAAAAATCCACTTAGAAAATAAAATGGATACAACTTAGGAACACAATTCAACTATTATCTTTCCAAATTATGAAAATAAGATTATTATAAATTCTTAATGTTGATAATTTTTTATGCAAAATTTTCTTAAAAACTTACTTATAAGGTTTATAGCAACACCTTGAAAAATATTAAGAATACCCAAGTTTTTATTCTAGTCAAAGGTTAAATTCAAATCACTAGCTTAACATTTACTTAGGAAAATCTAAAATTAGTAGACAACTTAAAGAACCAAGTTTTCAGATAAATAAATCCATCTTTATGAAATTAAGAAAATATACAAATGATAACTTTAAATGAGTAGGCATTCATTAGTAACAAGCTCAAGATCTTAATTTTCTTCCAATAACTTAAAGAAAAAATTTTGAGACTTTCATTTTCCAAACTTCTAAAAGTAAATTATTTAATGAAAAATAGTTATTAAGACAATATCACTATAATCATGTATATAATATGAGTATATATCTATATTAAAGGATTTTTCAAATTATATAAATGTCTATGTATTGTTATGGACTTTTTGGATGAAGTAAGATTTTCAAAAGTTACAATTTAAGGGCTGAGATTTTCGTGTCTAATCTGTACCGACCCATTTCGATACCCAAACAGCTTTTAACATCAATAATAACCTTAGAAATAGATAGATCTTTTCGAGTAGGTAGAAAATAACATCTTATATGTGAAATTCCGAGTTAAAATAAGCAAGTTATGGCCATTTTAAGTTGGAATTTTCATTCATCCAATTTTTTATGAAAATAGAGAAATAGAATTTGAAAGTTTGAGTAACTTTCATGAAATACTCATTCCGAGTATTTCTTTCATTTAGGTGACAAGGAGTCGAAGGATCCATATTAAGAGGACTTTTACGAGTAAAGGATTTAGCAAGGATGGTCGAGTGAGTTTAACTCCTACTTTTATGTACCTGTTTGTACTTATAGTTAGAAGCACGAAGCAGGAAAAGATGAAAATGGAATATGCATGATAATGTTGGTTGGAAGTATACTAAGCATATCGAAACATGAATTACTGTTAGATAAATTTATGTTCTACTATTATGATGGAATGTCTACAAATTCTATGATCACCTTTAAAATATCTTGATCACTTGTCAAGAATTATATTAATTGATTCATACATATCACGAAGTGAGTCACATTGCATGTAGCTACTATGCCTCGGTGGGATGAGAGTATAGTAATGAGGTAATCGTAGGAATGATAAGACTGTTAAGATGAGCGAATAGGATCTAGAAAGAGCTATTTCAGGATGGGCAAACAGAGTAAGAAAGAATTACAAGTTAGATGATAAAGATGGGCTTTAAAGAGCTAGAAATACCTAACCTCGCATAGAGGGCGTAAATCCATTCAAACATATAATTTTCGACAGATCATATGTATTGCTTGCTCGCTTGTTTGATACATTTCATATGCTTGTTTAATAACTTGTTTGAATTTATTGATACGAGTACGCTAATTCGGGAATATTCTCACTAAGCTAGTTGAGCTTACACCTCAATAGATTCTTGTTGACATAGGATCAATATCTTTTAAACTCGAGGTCTCCGGTTATCCAGGTAAGTTTACGCTTTTGAAAAGCTTTTGGGGGAAATTCTTTTGAAGATCTTAAAATAGATTTCCTTTAAAATATTTATAGTTATAGTTGCTATGATATGTAAGACTTAGACTATCTTTTGGATATTGGAGAATTATCGGGAGGATGCCCCTAAGTTTATGTAAAGACCTTATTATGATTAATATGGTGGATATATGTCTATTAGTTCTTGTATGCTTTATATTACTACTTAAACCACATACCCCACTAGTGTTTCCTTTGTTGTGTTAGATGTCTTACATATAATATCGAGACTTTTGCGTGACTAAGGTAGTCATTTTTTAAGTCTTAATATTGTATGTGGCGGACTGCCGCGTTTAGGGTATCCTTTGGTGCATGACATCTTGATTTAATTCCATTAAGATATTTTCCCTCATACACATTTACATACCCACATGAATGTTATAAGGGGGCTATCCCTATGATGGACTAGGACAAGACTTCTACTAGTTTATTCTTCTTTAAATTACTTTTATGATTGTTATCAAAATAGAGATCATTTCTATAATTCTTTATTATTAATTTTCAACCAACTTACTTAGTTCTTACTCCAACATTATAATTCATTGAATATTGGCGCACCTTAATATGGAATTAAATCCTAACTCCTAGCTGATAATTGATTTCCTTGGCAAAAATAAATAAATAAATAAAACTTCTAACTTTCTAATATGTACGACGTATCTCATCTCATGCCATCATATGCAATCCTAAGCTTTCCTTGTTTGGAAAATTTGATAAAGCATGTTGGTTCACATATTCAAATTTGATAGAACATGACAAGCCATCCATTTTTTGGAATATTTGCTTGATTTAAGCAAACCATAAATCGCCAATGTGCAATGCAACTCCCTTTTTAATATATGGAATTGATATGGCATGATTGTGTTTTTTCTAACAATGTGTATTTGATTGGAACTTATCATTTCCATGGGCTTTTAAATGACTCAATTATATGTCACTATAGGCCTTAAGATATTTATGTTTAATTAGACTAGTCACTTTATCATAGTCTTGTCTTGAGTACCTAAGTTTTCTTGATAATGACTTGAGGAAGAGTGGTATTTTTCAACTCCACATGATGGTTCGCATAGAAGGTGCAAACAATCTCAATTTTACTGTGTGCTTATAGATCTAAGAAACCAAACCCATTTTTGCGAGTACTTATGTAAACCCCTAAAGTTTTGCGAACGGTTAAGCTTAAACCCTAATCGTAAGGTTAACCGGAAATCCTAAAGTCAATAAAACCCTAGTTAAACGTAATAGTTTAAATCTGGCAATCTCGTGTTCACAACCATAAGTGAGTAAGTAAAATACTAGCATATAGAATAGTTTGTAATAACAAAAAAAAAAAAACTTAAAAATTTCAGATTATAAAACCGCAATTCGTTTTAGACCCAAACGGATATAGTTCTTGAAAAACGTGTTCCACGGCTCGGAATAGTAAAAATATTTCGGATATACTGTTAGACTCGTAAAAATATAAGCTTTTCAAAAATATCGATTTTATAATTTTTTGGTAAGTAAAAATATCAGATATCACATTTATACGCATATTTCCTTACTACCGGTGCTTTATTAGTCACATCTACTTTACATTACAATATTCATTACTATTCTACACTATTCATTTATCTCTACTATTTCTAACACCTATTCTTACGCTCTATATACTTATTATCTTTACTTTTTACCTTTCCCATAACTTTATATCATATCTACTTTACTTATTATTACATTTAATTAACAAAATACAAAAAATAAATCGCTTTCTCCTCTCTCCTTCACAAGGTCGGCGCCTCCCTTCTCTCTCCCTCTCAATTTTTTTTTCAATTTTTCTTTATTTAAATCACACAAAATTCACTCCTCATTTTCCTATAAATATCCCATTCCTCTTTCATTTCTTTCACACTTCATCTAACCACAAATTCACTACCAAATCTCTCCAGATTTTTCCTCTCAAAATACTCTCAAACCCCCTTCTACATACATAAAACCCATTCACACATAATACTCCAAAACTCTCTTTAGGTAAAATTTTCTTTACAAATTTCTTCTTACCATGTCATGTAACTTTACATGACCATGGTGTGAGTTTTCAAAAACTAAATATTATGGAAGCTACACTATGTTCATGTATTATTCTTGTTCATGAATATCTATTTATATATTTATGTTGTTACTTTACTTTACTCATGTTATTATTGTTATTATATCTAACTAAGTATAATTATGTATCTATATATATATATATATATTCTTTAGAGCATATAAGCTCACTTGCAATTTATTTACTTTCATACAAAAGCAATTTATTTATTTTCTTTCTTTGCAATTTACTTATTTCATGTTGTTTTAAGACTAGTCTCTAGTCATAGACTTGTCCTTATTAAGTCAAAACAAATTTCTCTCTTTTATTTTCTTTTCTTTTCGGGATTAGTCTATTTCTTAGTCCTGGAAGCCTTAAAGAAGTTAAGACTCCCAATACATGACTTTATTTATTATCCATTATGTTACTTTTGCTTGTTATTATTTCTCATAATCATGCCCATAAAGATTTTGTCCAAACCTTTAAGCTTCAATTATACTTTTATAAAAAGGAGATTTTATCACCTAAGAATGGTTTTATATGAAATTTAGAATCTATGGTTTAACAAAAGTAAATCTATTCTTTTCAAAACTTTAGGAAGAACTCACTATAATTTTAAATCTACCTTTGTTTTGAAAAGCTTTTTAATCATTTCTAAATTACATTGTTTCTAAAAGAAGATGATTTTTGGTACTAAAATGTTTTCCATAAAAACATAATATAAGGAAACTCATAAAAAGGGAATGAGAGTTTTCAAACCAAGATTTTTTTAGTAATGATCAAAGAAAAGTTGTATATAAAAACTAATAGGAAAAGTGACATCGATATTGAAAAATCCTAAAAGGAAAATAGAGAAATTTAATAGTATTAAAAGTTGTTAAGAAAAATAGTAAGACAAACATAAAATAGTACTTTGAAAACAAAAGAATCAAAATATTATTTTAAAGGATTTACAAAATTGATTTCCTGTGGTTTTCTAAACTTCTAACTAACATTGTTTTACTAAAGAATTTTGATTGGACAACAAAGACTTGAGCATGGATGAAATATAAGCTACATATCGATGAAAAGGAATTTCTTAACTATATAGATAACTAAGTATTTATCAAAGCAATTTTTGGATGATTCAATATTTGAAACAAAATGCTTTTGGAATGGAAAAATTCGTGGTGAATCTGATCGCCACTGTTTCGGAGCCTAAATGATCTAGTTTGATGAAAATAGTTTTAGAAATTGATAGATCTTTTCGAATAGGTAGAAATCGGTACATTATATGCGCAATTCCAAGTTAAAATGACCAAGTTATGGCCATTTTAAATTAGAATTATCTTCTATGTGAACTTTGACGTTCTTATGACATAGTTTGTCAAAATTCAAGAAAGTTATAGAGAAATACTCATTTCGAGTATTTTTCTTCACTAGGTGATCCCGAGGAAGAATACCTGTATCCCGAGGATTATTTCGACTAAGTGGATTGTTTGAACGACTCATCCATTTGGAAGAAGTATCACTGTAGCAACGTGAGTTTATTTCCTTAAAATACTTTACTTGGTTATGCTTGTTGTTTTGTCGCATTAGAAGTAAGAAAAGATAAATTGATATGTATGTAAAAATTGTTGAAAGGATTCTAAGAATATCGAGGTGGGAATTGATTGTAAGTAATTGTTTGTTTTAGTATAACACTTGATATGTATGAGATTCTATGATCACCTTAAAATTGATAATAATGATGCTATGATATCTTAAAAAAATTGACTCATACATACCACGAAGTGAGTCACATTGCATGGGATTATTATCCTTGGGTGAAAAGGATAGTAGCACAGTCGAAAGCAACACTTGGCGACTAAGATCAAAAGCGATTGCTTGGCGACATGGAATCAAACCAATGCTTGGCGGAAATCCGAAGGCTTTGCTTAACCTAAGTAGATTTAATATGCTTGGCAATAATGATCAAAAGCATAACTCAAATAAAACTACTCATTTTGAGATTACTTATCACCAAACCTCGAATGGACGGCGTAAATCCATTCAACATATAGTTCTCGGAAAACTGTATGCCTTATTTATTCACGTGTATGTTGCATTTCACTTGATTGCTTAAATAACTTGTTTGAACTCTACTATACAAGAATTTCCTTATGGAAATAATTCTCACTAAGCCTATCAGCTTATATCCCCATAGATATCTTTTGCAGTTTAACTATTTGTGGTTAAGGTCACGTGGACCCTACAACCAGGTATTCTCCCCTTTTGGTTAAGAAATTTTTTGATGAAGTTAGCATTAATTTAGATGTAGACTTCATAGAAAATTTCTTGTAACAAATTATAGTTATTTTGGTGGGAAAATACCCCTAAGACTTGTAAGACAATTATTATGAATGAATGAATATTATGAATCCTCTTTTCTTAATTTGTTATTATATCTTCTTAAGCTTCATATTTCAAAATATGGTCCTCTAAGTTTGTGAGAGCATGCCTTACACTTAATACCGAAGCTTCTGGGAATGACAAAGGTTGTCATACTTAAACTCTAATATTGAGTGTGGCGGACTGTTATGTTTATGGTACCCTTTAGGATGTGACAACTCAGGAGTTTGATCGTTAAAATCATATTTGTCATTTATCATATCTCTCTCTCTCTCTCCCCTTCTATTATATGTGTTGGTAGATCTAGGACACCAAATCAATTTTTGCGAAGAGTTTGATCATTACAACCATATTCATCATTTATCATATTTGTCCTTCTTTTTAGGTTGATATATCATGCCAATTTCCATATCAAAGTTACATAAGATAACCATCTCACCAATGAAATTTTCCTTTTTATGCATCTACTATGTGTATATCACTTGGGTTGACTATGCATGTGAGCCTAAAGCTCATATAATGTATGGTTTTCATAATTCTTTTGTCTCACATTTGGATCATAGGCGGGAAAAAGAGAAAAGAAAAGGATGAATGAAAATTTATATGGATATTGCTAGAAACTTCCTGTTAATTATTCAAGAAGAGCGAAAAACATGTCTACTAATTTTAAGGAAAATTAAAAAAATACAAATTAAAGAAAGAAAATTATCTAGTTTCCATCATTGTATTGCATATAGGAGATGCAATATAAAGATTTACATAGGCATCGCATGTCGGACATGCAATATAGCAATGTAATCTAACAAAATTATTTCGCATATTAATCATGTGATACAGGTTTAAATGTGTATCACATAAGGAATATATGATACACATCTAAATAATTTTATGTGTATTGCATATTGGCCATGCAATATAAAAAAAATGATATATCGCATGTTGGTATTTATTAATATTTTTCATCCAAATCATATTTATGTAAGCTTTTTTCAAATTAATTGTTTATTATCTCTGTTTAGGAATATGAAACATATGGAAGGAAATAGAATAGAAAGGAAGTTTAAGCCATTAAAACCATAGGATTTTGTTCACTCCATTTTAGAGAAATGCAAGAGAAAGGTATTCTTTTTTTCTCCCCCTTAATGACAAATTTACCAATTGTAAATTTCATAACCTTTTGCAAAAATGCTGAAACCCCTATTTGAATTTTTTATGATTTTTATTATTTTATATTTGAAATATAAAACTACTAATTATCATACCTAACACACTTTTTGTAACATCCGAAAACCTAAGTTCTAATAACCTGTTATATTTATATAACAAGTATAGATATGTTAAGATGCAAAACCAGTTAAAAACCACAAGTATAATATATAATATGAATAAGCAAGAGAGATCCATATAAAGGTCCATTTTATAATATGTAATCACTATTTACATTAGTGACTCATTAAGTCCACTGAAACAACTAACAAGCCAAATACACAGCATAAGGTCCATGCCTAATTGGAAAAAATCGTACAATATAGCTGAGGTCTATAATCTTCCATTATAAAACCCTGAAGTTTTGTAAACAATTAAAGCTTAAACCCTAATTAGAAGTCAATCGGAACTCTAAAGTTAATAAAACCCTAGTCTGTCGTAACCGTTCAAGTCTGACATCCCTGTTTAAGAAACCTAAGAAAGTAAGAAAGAGTTTAGTGTGTAGAATAGTTCGTAATTATCTAAAGAAGCTTAAAAAGATCACTTTAGTAAAACCGCAACTCGTTTTGAATCCGATCAGACACAGTTCTTGAAAAATATATCCCGGGGCTTAGAATAGTAAAAATATTCTGAATATACTGTTAGACTCATAAAAATATAAGATTTTCAAAAATATCAATTTCATAATTTTTCGGTAGCTAAAAATATCAGATATTACATTTATACGCGTATTTTCTTACTATCGATACTTAAATTGTCATGTCTACTTTATATTACACTATTTACTACTATTCTATACTATTTATCTATCTCTACTTTTTTTTACAACCTACTCTTACAAATCATACCTCTACTTTCTTATAATTTTCATTTCCAATACAACTTCACATCTTTCATATCTTACTTTTCATTAACAAAATACAAAAAAATAAATTTCTCTCCCCCTCTACACTATAATTTGCGCTGGCCATGTCCCCCTCCCCTCTCCAATTTGTTTCATTTTTATTTATTTAATTAACACAAATTATATCCCACATTTTCCTATAAATACCCCATCTTCCTTCCACTTCTTTCACACTATTCATATACTAAAGTTACTCTCCCAAAATTCTCCAAGAATTCTCTCCCAAGAAGTTCTCTCAAGATTAGTTCTCTTAGGTAAAAATTCTTCAAGTCCTCTTTATGTTCATTTACTTAGTATGAGCTTAGTGTGTGTTTTCTAAACCATGAAGGTTAAAGAAAGCAACAATACGTTCATACTTTGTTTTTATTCATGATCTAATTTCCTTATGTTGCTTTTATATATATAATTATCTAAATATATCTATGTAGCTATATATATCTTTTAGAGCATATAAGCTCATTTGTTTTGCAATTTATTTACTTTCCTTGCAATTTATTTACTTTCATGTTGTTTTTAAAACTAGTCTTTCTAGTCTTAGACTTGTCCTCATCAAGTTAAAACATTTTCTTTTTCTTTTGGGACTAATCTATTCTTAGTCTCGGGATACCTTGATGAAGCTAAGGTTCCAATACTTGATTTATTTATTTATTAGCTCATTCTTTCAAGTTATTATGTTGCTTTATGTTTCCATAACTTTATGATTCATATTCATACATGAACATAATGACTTTTGTCTCAACAAAATAAATGAGGAAAGGTTTTCTTAAAAATTCTTTTCTAAGAATAAAAGTAAGAAGTAATTTTCTTAAACAAACTTTTCTAAGAAATCTAAGAAGCTCATAACCATACATAGAAAGAACTTTTGAAATAAACAAAAGGTTTTACAAAAACTTCACTTTTCATCAAGTGCTAGAAATTCTTTCCATCACAATGGAATGATCTCAAGAAATAAAGAAATTATTTCTCTAAATATAGAATTGTTATTACTTTTAAAAATTGCTGAAAACTAAGCTTAGAAAATAAAATCATTCCTTAGGAATTTAAAGCAATTACAAAAGAAATACTCATTTTAAATAACTTAAGGTACTTTCAAAGCAAATAAATACTTCAAAAGTTCTCATTTTCCAAAATCTCTATAAGACTTTACTTTTTCATAGTTGAGACAACTTCATTAACTTCATACATTTGATATGAGTCAATCAATATATGTATATACATTTCAAAGGTTTTACAAATTGTTATAATATCTATCTCTTCAAAATGAGCTTTTATTAAAAGAAGGAATTCAAGTTTATGAAAATTCGTGGTGAATCTGGTCACCACTTTTTTGGAGCCCAAATGACCTAGTTTGATGAAAATAAGTTTAGAAATAGATAGATCTTTTCGATTAGGTAGAAAACGATATATTATATGCGAAATTCAGAGTTAAAATGAGCAAGTTATGGCCATTTTAAGTTGGAATTTCCTCTTATACGATTTTACCGCGATTTTGAGAAAGATTTAGAATCTTCAAGAATAAAAATTTTATCAAATACTCATTTTGGGTATTTTATCTTGTTTAAGTGAAGAAGAAACCGAGATCACCTTCCCGGAAGATTACTTCGATTAGGATCTACCGACATGGAGTGAGATAATCCTTTACTAAGTTACATTTCCTTGTTTGTGCTTGTAAGTAGTAGCACTAGAAATTAAGAAAAAGATAAATGAACAATTGTTTTGTAACTTAAATTTATGATTGGTTGAATATAAGTTAAGAATATCGAAAGAAGATGTGATTAAATGAAGTGTGATTCTTGTATTGATATGATGAAAATTGTGGTTAATCGCCTTTAACCTGAAATCAACATTATTTGGTTAAATGTATATTGAAACCAATTTATGCATATCACACTTGTGAGTCACATTTGTTTCACTACTATTCTTCATGTGGGGAAAGGAGGAAGTGGTAGTGGTGGCTAATAGGAGCCGAAAAGTCTACATGTGTTGGTAGAAGCCAGGAAGTCTACAGGACGAGCAGGAGCCAACAAATCTGCAAATATTGATGGTCGTATGGGCCTGTAACCTCTCAACCCCCAACATGGAGAGCGTAAAATCCATGCTACACATGATTTTCGATTAATCTTGTGTATTTTGTTTGTTCATGTGATTGATGCATTCTCATATGCTTGATTAAACACTTGTTTGCTATATGGAAATGTTCTGTAGATGGGAATTATCTCACTAAGCTAGATTTGCTTATACCCTTATAGCTTTTTGTTACAATATGATTACCTTTGGTTGGCACCAAGGAGCCCCGTATGCCAGGTATGAGCTTATGCTACTAGGAGTTTTTGGGAGAAGTTATATGTATTTAGTTTTGAACATAGACTTCTAAGAAAATCTCTATAGTAGGCTTGTGTTGTAGTTATGATTACCTCGTTAATAGACTTTTAAGGTGGGTGAATGCTCCTAAGATGATGTAAGGAATTATTATTTAAATGAAGATTTCATGTTTATTTATATAAGTTCTTACTTGCTTTTATTATCTACTTAAATGTAATACCCTTGTGAGTCTCCTACTATCTTGGAAGCATGCTATGCATGTGATATCGAAGCTCCTGCATGACTAAGGTTGTCATTCATTTGCTTTAATATTTATATGCGGCGGACTGCCACGTTTAGGGTACCCTTCGGAGCGTGACAGTTTAAGTTGGTATCAGAGCGCAAGTTTTAGATAAAAGATAGTAGAAATAGACTTTAAGATAGATAGTAAGAAGTTAGAACTTAAGCTTAAAATCTGATCCTCTTCTTGTTCTATTTGATAGTTAACCTTCCCCGAAGTTAAGGAAAAATCCCGAAATTTCCTTAAGGACCTAGATGAGACCTTCGTGAACTACCGCCTTAGGCTAAGAGTCCTGTGTGAAGAATTCGCGTTAGTTGGAAGGCACCGAACTGCCCGAGAAATGTTTAAGTTATGGAGGAAAGGATTGAAACATTCCTTATGGAGAAACTTATTCGGAGAACTAAGGTTCGATGCTGTAAGCAGACGAAGGTGGAGTGACGTGGAAGTGATCTACGTGATAGAGAGGATGATGGTTTTCATGTATAGAGAGACCATGCTACAAGAGATGACCTTTATCTTGAAAGCGGAAGGAACCTGACAGGACCCAGACTTTTGAACCTGGAACAAGTTAGGACCCCTTTACATCTATGCCCATGATGAGCTGGCAGACCACAGCGACTGGCTAAAGGCTGACGCAGAAGAACGGTTCTACTGGTATGCAGCCTACAGACGTATTGTCCCTATGCCATCAGAATGTAGTACCCAACCAAACTCCATCGGAATGCAGCTGGATGTCATCCCAGACGAGGACTTCATCATGGAAGATGCCCAAGGGAATGAAGAAAATGGACAGACAAAAGGTAACCCTGAAGAAGACCCAAATGAAGACTCAGAACCTGAAGAGACTCCGTCCGCATCTCCCTGGGAGGATAGTCCCTTGATCTCCAGTCCAGTACCACCCCGAAGGTTAAGCTAGGATGTTCCTATGGAGACAATTACGAGGAATAACCCAGTGATGATCTCCAATTCTGAGGAGGAGGGAAGGAGAGATAACCCACGATGGAGGAATGCTTTTGAACCAAGTGGATTTTTGAGAAGCAGATCTCAAACCCCTACCGTAGCAGTGGCACCTGAAGGAGGAAACCAAGAAGGACAGGAGGCAACAAATGACACTACCCATGGAGAAAGGATTTCTATGCATGAAGAAGTATGGCCGTCTCAGGTGGAGATCACCTCGAGGTACAGAGGAAAAAGGATGACCGTAAGTTAGTATCTACGACAGTTTGTCAAGAGGCAAAAAGGTTCCACTAGCCGAAGCATGAACTCAGCACCATCACCGTAAGAAAAGGAAGATTGAGGAAGGCTGGTAGCACTGGCAGTCGACTTCAATGAATTCAATTTTGTACACTTTCAACATAGTTTCAGGGCCGACAGCTTATATTTGAAGGCTAGCGGCGTTGGGCTCTAAGCTAACAACGTTGAGCCGGCTTTGATCCTAATTGTCCCATTCATCATCTTGGTCCATTCCCGAGTTAACTTTGAGGATGTTGATCAATTTAACCTCATCCTTGGTGGTGTGCACATGGATCTCCTCCTCTTAGACTTCTTGAATTAATCCATTGAGTGCATGCTTGAATCTCTTAGCTCAGTCCTTGTAGCTAGTCTAGATGGCATCTTTAGTAGATCTACTCTCCATCTTCTAGCCATGCCCCCATTATGCCCTTTCTTTTGAGAAGGATTTGTCCTCAAATCATCACCTGCATCAAACGGGCTAAGATAAAAAACATTAAAAGTAGTGCTTACATTATACTTACCAAGTAAGTCTAGCTTGTAAGTGTTGTCATTTATGCACTCGATGACTTGAAAGGGACCATAGCCTCTTGGAAGCAACTTGGACACCTTTGTTCAGGAAATCTTTCTTTGTGTATATGTAACCAAACCCCATCACCTGGTTCTGCTCTATCCTTCTCTCAATATTGAGTCCGACCTTCTCATGAATATGCTTAACAAATTATGCTTTCCTTTTGCCATCTAAATTAACAAACTCTAACACTAATAAAGGTGACAAATCCAGAGGAGTTAGCGGATTAAAACCATATATAATCTCAAATGGTGAATATTTAATATCATAATGTGTGGTACGTTATAAGAAAACTCAACATGTGATAAACATTCTTCCCATGTTTTAATATTCTTTTTAATGATAGCCTTTAACAAAGTAGATAAAGTCCTATTTACTACTTTAGTTTGACCATCAAATTGTGGTGACAAGTAGTAGAAAATAATAACATAGTTCCTAACTTACACTATAAGATCTTCCAGAAGTAACTCAAGAACTTAACATCTCTATCAGATACAATTATTCTAGGCATACCATGAAGCAACATAATCTCCTTAAAGAACAAATATGCAACATGAGAAGCATCAACAGTTCTGTGGCATGGAATAAAATGTGTCATTTTTGAAAATCTATCAATAACCACAAAAATAGAATCCCTACCTCATTTACTCCTAAGTAAACCTATTACAAAGTCTACAGAAAGATCCACAAAAGGTTCACTAGGAATAGGCAACGGTGTATATAGGCCATGAGGCTATACTCGAGACTTAGCTTGCCTACATGCAATAAACCTATCACAAACTTTCTCAACATCCCTTTTCAAGTGGGGCCAATAAAAATGCTCTTGTAAGACTCCCAAGGTCTTAGCTATCCCAAAGTGTGCCATCAATACCCCAGCGTGAGACTTTTTCATCAACAACTTCCTAACAAAACAATTAGGGATGCATAATTTGTTCTCCCTAAACAAATATCCATCATGCTTAAAGAATTTACCACAAGCAACTTTCTCACAACACGCTTAATCCTCAGCAAAGTCTAGGTCTATAGAATATAGTGCTTTAATATGTTCAAAACCAAACAACTTAGCATCTAGTGTAGATATTAGCAAGTACCTTTGTGAAAGTGCATCAGCCACAATGATTTCCCTACCCTGCTTGTAGCAAATGACATATGAAAATGTCTTGATGAAGTCCACCCATCATGCATGCCTCTTGTTAACTTGTGTTGGCCCCTCAAATGGTTCAAGGACTCACGATTCATATGAATCATGAACTCTTTAAGCCATAGTAGTGTTGCCACGTCTCCAAAGCTCTAAACAAAGCATACATCTCCTTATCATAAGTAGGGTATTTCAAGGCTACCCCACTAAGCTTTCCGCTAAAGTATGCTATAGGTCGTCCTCCTTGCATCAGGATGGCTCCAATCCCAATACCTGAAGCATCATATTTAATTTCAAAAGTTTTAGAACAATAAGGTAAAATAAGTAAAGGAACATGAGTTAGCTTCTCTTTGATCAATTAAAATGCCCTTTCTTGTTCCTCTCCCTACTTGAACCAAACATCCTTCTAGATGACTTCAATTAAAGGTACGGCTATGCTACAAAAATCCTTCACAAACCGCTGATAGAAGCTAACAAGTCCATGGAAACTTCGAGCATGACTCACACTAGTTGGACTTGGCCATTCTTAGATAGCACGGATCTTCTCTTCATCAACTTGTATTTCTTGTGCACTAACAACAAAACCAAGAAACACAAGCTTATTTGTGCAAAATGTGTACTTCTTAATGTTAGCAAATAATCTCTCCTTTCAAGGTACATCCAAAATAGATTTCAATTGAGGTAGATGATCATCTAAGTTTGTGCTATAAATCAGGATATCATCAAAATAGACAATCACAAATTTCCAATGAAAGCACACAAAACATGGTTCATTAATCTCATGAAAGTGCTAGGTGCATTGGTTAATCCAAAAGGCATAGCCAACTGCTCGTATAAACCATATTTTGTTTTAAATGTGGTTTCCATTCATCTCCTTCGTTCATCTTAATCTGATGACACCCACTTTTCAAATTAATTTTTGCAAACACACAAGATCCATGGAATTCTTTTAGCATGTCATCTAAGCGAGGAATGGGATGATGACATTTTACCGTAATGTTATTGATGGCTCAAAAATCAACACACATTCTCCACGACCCATCATTCTTAGGTACTAAAATCAATTGAACAGCACATGGACTCATGCTTTCTCTCACGTATCCCTTCTCCATCAACTTATGAACTTGCTTTTGGAGTTCCTTAGCCTCCTTAGGATTACTCCTATAAGCTGTTCTATTTGGAATAGTCACTCCGAGTACAAAGTCAATCTAACATTCAATCCCTCACATTGGAGGTAATCCTTTTGTTATTTCCTTAGGAAAGACATTCTCAAAGTCCTGCAAACGAGAGATAACACCACTAGGCAAAGTGTCAGAAAATTTGCTAGTGTTTAAACATGTTTCTTTGTAAATCATCAATAGCATAAGTTGTTTCATCACCAACACTCTCCTCACCATGCTCACTCCTGCCACACAACTCTCCTTTTGCAAGGTTGCACTCTCCTTTTCTCTCACCACCAAAGCCAAACCCCTTTCAACTTGTCTACTCTCACTCTTTCTAGCCTTCCTCTCCTTTCCATTCTCTTTTTCTTTTGCTCTCTCACTTTCTCTCTATTTTTCACTCTCCTTATGTCTCCTAAAAGGTTGTTGTAATTTCAACTGATCTTCATATATTTCCTTAGGGGTTAAGGGTTTAAGATTGTAGCTCTTGCCATTGTGAACAAGTGAGTACTTGTTTGAGAAGCCATCATGAATCACCCTCCTGTCAAATTACCATAGCCTTTCTAACAACACATGATAAGCCTGCATCGATACGACATCACACAATGCTACATCCTCATACCTCCCAATGCAAAAAGCAATCTTAGCTTGGTTGTTCACCTTGGTTTCACCACTTTCATTCAACCACTGCAACTTATATGGATTAGGGTGTTTAGTGGCCTTAAGCCCCAATTTGTCCACAATGAATGTGTTGACAGTATTTGTGCAACTACTCCCATCAATAATTAGACTACAAATATTTTCACCCATGTAGCACCTAGTATGAAAAATATTCTCTTGTTGAACTTCAGCTTCCTCTTTGACTTGTACATTCAAGGCATGTTTCATAACTACCATTAATCATCACTAACATCCTCCAATGGTGACATCTTTTCATCTTTACTATCCTTTCAGTCTCATACTCATCATCATCATATATGACCATAATGCATTTGTTAGGATACTGACCAGCAATGTGAAACCTGCCTTGGCATTTAAAACATTTTATATCACGATTTATAGAATTAGAAGAATCAGATTTACCTTGATTTCCATGGTGGCCACTTCATGCTTTTACTCAATTTTTGGCTTAGCGATGGGTTGTTTCTCCTCCTTCTTCCAATAACTTGACTTGTAACTGGATGAACTTGCACTAGCCTTCTCTTGAGCTGGTTCTCAACCTTAATTGCCATATGAACCATATTCTCCAACTTAACATAGTGTTATGGCTCTACCACATTTTGAACCTTTCTTTTCAATCCAACCAAGAACCTAAACATGGTAGCCTCACAATCTTCCACAACATTTTCTCTAATCATGGCAACATCCATCTCCTTATAGTACTCCTCCACACTTCTATTGCCCTTTGGAAGAGTCTACAATTTGTTGTACAAATCCCTGTAGAAATAATTTGGAACAAACCGCTTCCTCATCAATCTTTTCATCTCCTCCCATGTCTCTACTGGTGGCTCTCTATTCCTCCTCCTACTTAACACTAACTGATCCCACTAGACTATGGCATAATTTGGAATTTGATAGCAGAAAGCTTCATTTTCTTAGTCTTTGAGTAGTTGTGGCAATCAAAGACCAATTCGACCTTTTTCTCCCACTCCAGGCGTGCCTCCAAATCATTCCTCCCTTGGAAAGATGGAATTTTTTTTTAATGCTCCTTAGATTATCATCTTCTTTATTCCTACCTTCTCTAAATCTCTCTCCATACCTTCTCATGCTACCAGCATAATCCGTATCAGAATCCTCATCAAAACCAAACATTGCATAATCGTCCTCCTCTAACCTAACTCCCCTCCTTGACAGTCTCTCCCTCTAGCGCTCTTTAGGAACGTTGCATAACTGCTCTAAACTTTGTTTAACCTTTTCATGGAGTTCTTCCATTCCTTCTCTAAACATCCTCTTCATCTCTATCGTTAATGCCTTTATAATCAACTTCGTATTGACTCCTCCCTTCTCACCTTTAGATGAAACCTTCTGTCACATATTTTCTTTCTATAGAAAACAAGGTTAGAAATAAAAAAAAATAATAATGATTCTCACATATCATTCCCTTGTGTGTTTTTGCTTGATAGATGATTCACTCTCACTACTTGTGTTTTCACAAAAATCAGATGTTGTTGTTCACTTTAATTCCTCTTTCAGTTCCTTTGGAACTAATCGAACAAATCTAGGTCTACCACAAAATCCAATCAAACTTATGCAATGGTAATCTCTGATCTATTCAAACAAACAATCAAACAACTCTTTTCCCAAAATTCAATCGAATAATACTTTTTTTTTTTGCATGATTCTTTTGTTTGAATTTCTTTATTTTTATTTTTTACTTTTTGGTAGCAACTACTATGAATCTATCAAGATTCAATAACAAGACAAGAAAGAATTTCAAGAAACATAAAAACCCTAAAAGGAAGAAACTTCAAGACTCTTAAACCCTAAAAGACACAATTTTTATAGAGAAAGGATAAGAAAACTTTAACAAACCTAGGCTTTGACACCAAATTGATACAAACCCCACCAACCTATGACGAAACCTAATCACAATATGTTTGGAATAACAACCCAAGATCATCAAGAACGAATGAAACCATAGCCTATTGCTTATATGTAAGAAAGAACCTTGATATATGTTGAAGACGTCACAATCGAAGGTGGAAATTCGATTGATAAGTCAAGATTTGAACATCATGATAAACCAATAAGTTCAAGAGAAGTTCATTCAAGAACTTAAGAGAAATTACTCTCAGTTGTATTCAAAAGGTAATGTGTTTAAAAGACAAACCAAAGGAATACATATAACTAAACAAAAGAAACTCAATCGTTGTACAAGATACGTTGGTGGCTCACAATTCAATACATGTAACTTAAAAAAAACAAGAAAAAAAACACGTTTTGGGCACAACGTATGTCGGCAGTAAGCTAGCAGCATAACTCATAAAATTAGTAGCATACACTATATAGGCCGGCGGTATTAGAGTCGGCTTTAACAAATTCGATTCTGTACACTTCCAACACCGTTGCAAGGCCGATGACTTATATTTTAAAGGCTATCGACATGTTATAAGTTGGCATTAGCAGCGTTGAGCTGTCTTTGATCCTAATTGTCTCATTCATCATCTTAGTCCATTCTTGAGCTGACTTTAAGGATATTGATCAATTTAAGCTCATCCCTGGTGGTGTGCACATGGATCTCCTCCTCTTGGACTTCTTGAATCAATCGATTAAGTGCATCCTTGAATCTCTTAGCTCAAGGCTTTATTGTCGGTCCAGATAGCTTCTCTAGTGGATCTACTCTCAATCTTCTAGCCATGCCCCCATCACTCTAGACATAGATTGCATGAATTTTTAGCATAAAGATTTATTCTTTTTAAGGAATCATGAATTCTAATACAATGTTATGTGCATCTAATGATGAAAGACATTTCCATTAGACATATAAGATTAAAATTCAAACATCTTGAAATAGAGATTGATAAAATTAGAGATCCCACGGTTCAAGAACTTAACAATCTATTAATGAATGTCTTATAAGGAATTGGACATATGGATAGTGGTGAATCAAGATCAGGGGTATTTATTGTGATTGATATATATTTTTTGAAAGCATGAATTTCCTTATTCTAGGGTTAGTTAATTAAGTAGTTATTATTTCTTCTTTCTATCATTTGATTTAAATCAGTTGAATAGTGGACTTAGGATGACTACTAGTAGTTATAGATCCTGGTGGAATGAACCCTGTCCCAATCTATGCTATAATCGATAGGTATGCTTGTCTAAGATTAATCATCGAACTTATATAGGGTTAAAATTTAATTTGATTGATTGCAATAAATAATCCCTACCTATTAGTAACCACCAAATTTTATCATGGTTTCTTTGGAATTTTTAAATCCTCTAAGTACAAACCTTCCATTTAGAAGTTCTAACATTAACAACATCAAAATTTATGCACATTCTAGTATTTCATCCATAGTTTTAAACGTATAACAACACTTATTTCTTCTTAATGTCCACCTCTAATAAAACTTTAGCTTGAGACATGATCATTCTTCATCTTGTCTCATCTTCTTATTTTCACATTTTCATAACACCAAGAGTTGATTTTAGGCCTCGCCTTGTTGTTGTTGCAACTGCAAAAGGTATTCTAAGGCTCAGAATACCTCCAAAATCAATTTTCTTGCTACCTTCACTACATATCAGCACCCTAAGTAAAAAATTACATCTTAAACACAATAAACTTTACATTTCCATACTTAAAAAATCCTCAAACTCACCTTGTTATGAATTTCTCTGAGTTTCTTGACCTTCTTCTTCTCTTAGTTTGTCTTCATTGTCCACATTTTCGATCATGAAATGGATAATCTTAGTTGATTAGTGCTAATCCTCCTTTAATCTTACTTAATTAAAATTAAGTGGAGGCTAAGGTCTAGGGATTCTCACCTTAAGGTTATAGTAGGTTTCCTAAAGAAGTAATGGTAGAAAATAAAAGAGTATTTATATGAGGTTTAATAAGGTAGGGTCCCGGGTTTGTAGGGTTCCTATTAGAGTGTCATTTGACATAATCTCAGCCATCCATCTCTATTAGGTTTTATTTAGCAGCTTTTACTAACATAGAACCATTAATTAAACTAACATCAAATTTTGTTTTTAATTAACCTACTATTAATTTTTCCATTTGGGTTAAACCCATATTTATTCCCCAGCTGTTATATCCAAATTTTGAGCTTTATGGGTAGTGTTTGGGTCATTTCATTAATGGTGTCCTGCAATATATAGATATATATTTTCTACAGGTTCATCGCATTAGCAATCTAATCCTACTACCTGGAGAATCAAGTAATAGCTTACTCTAAAGTCTTTATAATTGGACTTCATACAATAGATATCTCAAATTCTTAAATATATTCAAGCGTGCTTATGGATCCTCGACACAGAAAATGCAACCCATCTACAACTCCTAATTATAATGATTGGATAATTAAAATCCAATAAAAGATTTTGAATTTTGGGAAATAAGAATATGAATTGGCCCCAAGATTGGAAACCTCAAAAGCCTTTTCAATGGTAAAAATTATTTCAAAGATGGTTAAGTGGTTCCTAAGTTGTAATAAGGCAAATGCAATTACTTAATAGAAAGAGTACTTAGTGACATGTTGAGATGCTTACCTTTGTAGTATAGTTTCTTGTAACCATAGAAATCTAGTAATACTAAGAAGCCAAGTTGGTTCAATAAAGGTCATATATAGCATAGCCTCACAAGTCTTGTTAGAATTATCATTTTCATTTATGTTTCTTTCTATAGTACAAAGTTTCAAAGAAATATTAATATTATGCTAAAGGTAATAAGTTAGATGATGGTAACTAATATATATTTTTCAGTGCAGATTTTGAGGCAGTTAATCAATCCCAAGGACATCTATTATTTTCGTCTAAATATAGGACTTGCTTTAAGTTCATGAAGGTTTTATCTAAAGCAATGATAATGGTTCTTAGATTATGTATGTCCTTGATGAAATATAAAATTTTCCATTGAAATCTTTATTTTGAGAAGACATAAGTAGATGCCATGTATATCATATGCAATGTTGAATTCTTGTTATATTTCATATGATTCCATGCTACGTAGCATCTACTAATATAAAGATCCAAACGATAAAAGAGAACAAAATATGATCTCTTCAAATAATGACTAAAGTTCTACAAAGATGTATGGTATACGGTATGATTGCTATGGAGGGTGTAATCCCCAGCTTTTCTTAAATAGAATTAGAAAATAAAGATTTAATGTATTTTTGAATGATGTTATAGTATATGAAAATTGAGTAAAGTTAAGTATAATAGTTTTTATAAAACCATTTTAGTGGAAAAGAAGTTCAAAATCTTCCATTGAATTGTTTTAATCAAATTGTCAATTTAAAGTATTCTTTTTATTCTTTTAGAGTTTTAATTTTATAAACTAGGCTTTTAATATGTTAAAACTAATGGTATAAATTCTTATAAGAAATTATTTTATTAAATAGGAATTATACGCTATATTATTACTAAACTTTGTTTTGAATTTGTATGATTGATAATTATAATGTGTTAGAAAAATAATAAGCTAACATGAGTTTGTTTTAATCTTAATGGCTGCCAAATTTAACACTTGTGACCCACCACAACTCCCATGCGCGCGCGCACGCACACACACAATCATTTTTAAATTACCTTGAAAGTCAAAGTAAAGTTTTGTATATATGCCTATAATTATCCTTAAAGAGGTAGAATTTTTGCCTTCATTTTCTCCTCCTCTTCTTTCTTTCAAAACCTACGTTTCTACACATACATAAACTCCACATATCAATTCCATTTTCTTCTTCTAAATCATTAAGAACAACAAGTTAAGCTTCTATCTTCAAGTTAAAGTAAGTTTTGGTAAGTTAACTCATGTTTTATCTTTGTTGTTTCGTGTTTGGGTAGTGGTAAGATTAGTTTTGTTTTTGGTTAATGGTTGATATGGGGTGTTTATGAGTTTGGTCATTTGATATAAGAAGTAGAATGATAGAGAAGTGGTTTTAAAGTTCTAAAGTTTGAAGTTAATGGTTGGTTTGTTGAGTGGTTGTTTGATGTCAAAAATAGAGATGGGCTGGAAGAGTTGAAGTGATGGATGATGAATTTGAGACTTGTATGATGATGTCTGAGTGTGTTGGATGGACTTGAGACAAGTAAAGTTGGTTCAAGTGTATAAAAATTGTAAAGTGTAAAACTATATTTGTTGTAGAGTGACCATGGCCTATGGTGAAGGACGTAGCCATTTCTGTTCGTGGGATCTAGGTCACCACGGGCCGTGGTAGAGCCCATGGTGAATCCTGTGTTAGATTACCTTGCCACCACGGGGGCGTGGCAATGGGCATGGTAGCCTCTAGTCATTAGGTGATTCTACATACGAGGCATAGTGGAGGACATGGTGAAGCTTGTGTGTTGCCCTATCTCATACTGCCCTTGGTACGGGACATGGTAGGGGGCATGGCAACCTTAAGGTATCTTATTTTCTCCTTTAGCTTTAGAATCTTGTTTTATCCTTCTTGTCTTTTTTAAGTAGATAATAATACAAGCTTTTCTATCTTATAGGAATCTTATATCACGATTTGGACTTCCCGTTAAACTATTACGACGATTAAGGGCAATGCATGGTTAGTAACTTGAATCCTATCACTTTGTTTGTAATTATAAATAGTGGAATATAGTTTAATCATAATTATAAGGAATCTAATACATGGGGATGGGAAATCTTGTATGTCATATGTTGTATGTTTTAGTTATAAATCTTAATCATCAAAGTGACAACTACATGCTTGACATTAAATTATAGTTACATTATTGAGTGTCTGAAATTGATATGACAACCTGATAATATAGAATTAAGTTTATTGAACTTCAAAATTTAATATGACATGCATTTCATAACGTTATACTACATTAGCATGGTACTTAACTCATGTATTAACATTTCAATTTTGTGGTAATGCTTGTTGGGACCAATGGGTTTGCTTGTAGATTACCATAGGGTTGTCAGCTTCACAAAAACTAAGCAGGCTTCGAATGAGGTCGTCTGTGTTGGATTTGGCTTTAGAGTGTTAATACTTAGTGAGATTGCTTAAGTCTAAATGAAGTGGAGGGTGTTTATGTGAAAACTATTTTTGAAATGGTAAAAGAGAATGGAAAAGTCCCCCTTCTTTAGTTTTGAGTTTCTCATGGGCTACTAAACTTATCCTTCAACCCCCTGGGAGGATATTTGCTTCATATGTTTGATGATTGCATTGCATATGGTTGCTAATAAAACTTGTTTGATATTAGTGATATGTGTTCAGATCCTATTATTCACTGAGCTTTATATGCTCACTCTCTCTTAGATTGTTGATTTATAGGGTTTTAACCATGAAGACCAAAACCAAGCCTAGGAGCAGGAATTAGTATAGGATGAACTTATATATTCTTTTAGAAAGAAGACCATATATGCAATAAAGACTTAGTTATGGTTTTGTAATAGTATAAGTTAAATTTCATTTTTCCTTGTAATATTCATTGTAATAGGGTTATGTTGAAGCCCTTGAAGGCTATGGTTGTAATATTTTGTGATGACCTAGATCTGTATGTTTTTCGTTCATGATTTATATTTATTTATATATATATATATATATATGCAATCTCTGTCTCCCTCAAAACAACTATTGATCCTATTTATTATCCACTTTAAATGGGGAACATTAGTTGTACAATATTTGTAAAACGTTTTGGAGGCCTCAGTTAGTTACATGATATTAATTACAACTAGGGTATCCTGTAGGGGTGTGACAGAGGGAATCCATATCATTCCCATGAAGATGATAAAAAATGGCAAATGATATGTCATGTGTTTCCTAATCATGGTCAAGCCACCATATCTCAATATAGAGAAAAAGAGAAAGAGACAAAGAAGACCTCTTCTAAATGTGTAGAACATGAAAAGAACAAGGATAAAGAGGAAAAGGACGAACAAAGTGAGGAATGTACGGTCTTGTGATCTAAATAAGGTTAGTTATAATTGAAATTATACTAATATAATAAGTTTATGATAGACATTACACTAGGTATAGGAGAAATGAGACTTAAAGAGACACCGATATTGGTTGCTACAAAACAGGGTATTACTGAAAATGGTGGAGAAGGTATTGGGTCTTGTCCTTAAGGTAGCTCAAGACATCAACTTTGAGAAGAAGAACATAGTGTTGCTTACAGTAGACAGTAGATAACCAATTGGGTATGAGCAGTTGCAAAAGAGAAATATACCCAAAGATAGCACATTTTGCCAAGTAGATGAGGATGTAAACAACATATTACACCTTACAGCAAAGCTTAGGGACAACAGGCCATGGTTGATTCTTAGTGTTGCTCTGCAAATGCAATGGGAGACCAAGTGGTTTTAGGTAATTTATTCATTATGATCATGGACATCATTAGACAATATTTATCATCAACCTTGTTGAAAAAATTAAAGCTTCATGTTTCATGATTTTTCTTGACAATGTTGCTTTATGTGCTTACAGTTTGTCAAAAACTCCATGCCAAAGAATTTCTTTGTTTAGTATAAAAAAGGCAAGACTGTAAAAGACTTATTCACAAAAACACATGAGAAACTCATAGAAAGCAAAGGCCTATGGCTAGCTACTACATCTAAATCTTTTTTTGTCATAGTAGTACTCATTGTTGTAGTAGCTTTCGCCACATCAACTACTATGCCAAGCAGAAGCGACAAACAAAGTGGAGCTCCAATCTTAAAAACAAAGATAACATTTGATGTTTTTTCCATATCATCATTAATTACTTTATGATTCTCGATGACTTCTGTTGTCTCATTCCTAGGCATCCTCATATCTAGATACTAAGGGAGAGATTTTGCAATAGACTTACCAAGGAAACTATTGGTAGGTTTGACACTTAGGGATATAACCAAGTAGGTTTTTATAGAGTTTCCAACCCACTCGATCTGTTAAAAACCCTATAGGGTCAACTCTATGGGGTTTTAAGGTTAGGTTTTTTTATATAAAAAATATTTTATAGGGTTTAGGGTTGGGTTTGAACATATAACAAACCCGATGGACACCCGACATCCTAATAGTATAATTTAAAAATAAATAAATAAATAAAAATATTACTAACGGGGTAAGGAGAGAAAAGAAGATATAAAGGAGCTACTATCTTTTTTACCTCCCAATGACGTTTTTTCTTTTATTTTTGCTACACTAGCTATGGATTTTAGAACTTTTTATTAAATTTTGTTCAAGTCATGTTTGCAATGGAGGTTAATATTATTTGTTGTCTCTTAGATTTTAGTCCCAGCAAGAGATTTAATTTAACCATGTTTTTAAGATATTATATGGTGACAAAAGTAATATATTGATATGTTTAAATGTTGTATAACGAATGTGGTATGCAATATTATCTATCAATTCCATATGCATTTTTTCATTTTTGCATGTATAGGAAAATTGTGTTAGAAGCACCGGCTTTTCTTAAATTTATTATTAAAGTTTGAAAATAGGTTTTAAAAAATAGAGTTATAGATTTATAGGTTTAGGTTTCAGGTTCTAAATCAAACTATCACGCCTCAAAGGGTACCCTAAATGTGCAGTCCGCCACATACAGTATTAAAACTTAAGAATGACTTCCCAAAATCATGCGAAAGTTTTCAACACCATATGTAAGGCGTCTATCACAACAATAAGAGACACCAGTGTGATATATAGTTTGAGATAGTAAATACAACATACAAGAATCTAAATAATCATCCAATTTATCATTAAAAGAATATAATCCTTACATCATCTTAGGGTTTTTCCCCTATAATTCTCCAAACAAACATAATATCAACTTAATCTTTCTCACAACAAAATAATACTAACACCAAGATATATTAAAAGATAATTAACCTATGATCTTCAAAAGATTTCCAGAAGCTGTTTCCAAAACATAATCCTACTCGAGTATATGAAGTCTTCAGGTATAAAAGATGTACTCCTGTTACAACAAAGGTCTATCGGAGTATAAGCATAACTAGCTTGGTGAGAATATTCCTGAATTAACGTACTTGTATAAATGATTTCAAACAAGTTATTAAACAAGCATATGAATGCATCAAGCAAGTGGTCAAGCAATACATATGATCTACCGGAAATCATATGTTTGAATGGATTTACCTTCCATTCAGGGTTAGGTGTTCCAGGCTCTTTAAAACCCATCATTAAATCCAACTCATGTAGTTTATTTCAGGCACCTACTCGCCCATCTCAAAATAGTTCTTTCAGGCTCCTATCGCTCATCTTACAGATTTCTAGCTACTGCACACCCGGCTACTAAACTCTTATCCCATCGAGAATAGTAGCTCATGCAATGAAACTAACTACGTGATATGCATGAATCAATTAATATAATTCGCAGTATATGTTTATAGTAATTTAAAGGTGATCACAGAATTTTGCACACACTCCAATAGAATAACATAAAACATAAGTTAATTAACAACGATTCATGCCTCGGTATGCTTAACATTCTTTCAACCAGTATTATCATACATAAGTCATTTTCATCTTTTCCTACTTCTAGTGCCTCTAGTTATAAGCACAACCAAGTACGAAAAAAAGGTAGGAAATAAACTCACTTGGCCATGAGGATCTATCTTTCTTATGGATGAGTCGATCGGTAAATGCACTAATCAAAATAATCCTCGGGGTATGAATACTCCTCCTCGGGATCACCTAATCAAGAAGAATACCCATAATGAGTATTTCTTATTGATTCTATGGTACTTATCAAAAACTATGTCATAAGATCGTTAAAATTCGTATAGGAGGTAATTCCAACTTAAAATGGCCATAACTTGATCATTTTAACTTGGAATTGCGCATATAATATATCGTTTTCTACCTACTTGAAAAGATCTATCCATTTCTAAGGTTTTTTTTGTCATAAAAAACCATTTGGGTTAGAAAATACTACGGTACAGAATAGCTACAAATTTATGGTTCACAAAATATGATTTTTCCAAATTTCTCTTTACTCAAAAATCCTTAAGCAAAATATACGTATATATTTATAGTTGAAAAATCCTTTGAACATATATTTATAATCATATTATATGCATAATTTTTGTAGTGTTGTCTCAATATTGATATTTCATAAACAATTTTTCTTTAAGGGTTTTTAAAAGATAAATCTTTTGAAAATTTCTCCTTTTTTTGAATTGTTAGAAGGAAAACAAAATATATTTGAATTGTTATGAGTAAATGCTTTATTATTATTTCATTTTCTTACTTTTCAAAAGTAAATTCATTTTCAAAAATTTTGGTTCTTTAAGTTATCTACTAACTTTATTTTCTAGTGATTGAAAATAAGCTTTTCAAAATATTCTTTAAGTTTCAAATATTTGAAGTTGTGTTAAATGTATGTTTTCTTCATTTTTTTTATATCCCTTCTCTTTTTTTAAGAAATGAGTTTACCCTTACACTTCACTTACTTGTCAATTTTTATTTTTCTAAGTTGGTTTCTAAAATATTGAGTTGGTTTTACCTTGGTTTGAAAAACCTGTTTTATTCTTACTGTTTGTCAAGTGATAGAACAATTCTTTTAGACAAGTTTATAAGAAAATCTTTCTTAATAAAGAATTGTTAACATTAGAACTTAGCAAAATTTATTCTAATTTTGAAAAGAGAATAACAATTATAAAATTGAAGTTTTGAAGATGTTTTCATAGTATGTGATTTCCAAAGTTTATAATGAATCTTTTTAAGCCTTATAAAAGATATGGTTGAATTAAAATATTAAGTTCAAGACTAAAAATTTTATCTTTATGGAGTATTACGTTTGGTTTATAAAAGAAAAGAATTCTTTTTATTATTTTGAAGAAATCTACATTACCACTTCTTCTAGAAATTATGATTAGCTTATCCTTTGAAAAGAGTTAAAACCAAAACTTAGATTTTTTTTGTCGAAATTTCTTTTGTCAAGAAATCTAGTTTATTTTTTCTTTATTTAAGAAAGAACCCGTTTTTATTTTTACTTAAGAAAACAATATTATAATCATGCATGAATATGATTATGTAACTATGTAAAAGTAAAGATAATACATAATAAGATAGAAAGAAATACTTGTAAGCAAATAAACATAATAAATCAAGCATTGGGAATCTTAGCTTCATCAAGGTATCTCGGTCATGTATTGGGAGCCTTAGCTTCATCAAGGCAACCCGGGACTAAGATTGGACTAGTCCCAAAAGAAAAGAAAAGAAAAGAAAAGAAAATTGTTTTGACTTGATATGGACAAGTCTAAGACTAGAAAGACTAGACTTAATAAATTGCATAAAATAAATAAATTGCAAGACATGTAAGTAAATAAATAACAAATGAGCTTATATGCTCTAAATAAATATATATATATACACACATAGTATACATAATATTATATAGGTTAGATTAGAGCAAAAATAATAACAATAATAACAACAACATAATAACATAATGTAAAATAGGAACATGAATAAAAACATAACATGAACATATTGTTGCTTCTTTAACTCATATGAGCCTAAGAAACATACACTAAGCTCATGCTAAGTTGTATGAACATGATAAAGAAATATAAGTAGGATTTTTACCTAAGGTTTAATGGAGGATTTCGAAAGAGATGAATGGGTTTTGTATTTGATATTTTTCTTCTTGAAGTATAGTGAATGGTAAAGATTATTTTGGGAGAGATTTGTTGGAGAGAGGTTTTGAGAGAGTATTTTGATAAAGTTTTGTTATGTAAAATAAATGTGTGAAAGAATGAAGGAGGAAAAGGGTATTTATAGAATTTTTGGAGTGAATTTTTGATGTAATAAAATAAATTGAAAAAGAAAAATAATTTAGAAAAGGGAGAGGGGGCCGGCGCATATACTAGAGGGAGAGAGAGGACTTTTATTTGTTTTGTGATTTTTTGTAAAGAAAGAAATAATGTGTAAGGTTTGATGTGAATAAAGTTGTATGAGAAATATAAAAAGTAAGAAAATAGGTATGTAGGTAGTAAGAAATAGGTGTAAAAAAAAGTAGAGATAGTGAAATAGTAATGAATAGTATTATGAATAGTAGACTAGACATATAAAATACCAGTTGTAATAAAAATACGTGTAATCGAGCTATATCTATTATTTTTTGTTATCGAAAAATTCTAAAACTGATATTTTTGAAATCCTTATTTAATTACGAGTCTTTTAGTGTCATTGGAATATTTTTAATATTCCGAGCTCTGAGACACGCTTTTCGAGAACTGATCCCATTTGAATCCGAAGGACACTCAAAATTTGCGAATCCCTATATTATTACGAACCATTTTAAGCTACTAACTTAATTTCGTTTTCTAAGGTTTGAGAACGCGGGATTGCCGGAGTTGAAATTGCTTGATTGTCTTGGTCTTTGTTAACTTTTGAATTTCCGGTCTAACTAGGGTTAGGGTTTAATCCAACTTTACCTTAGAAATTGAGGGATTTAAATCAGGGATCGGATAGGTGGTCTTCCTCATATTCGGGTTGATGATTAAACTTTCTATTTCGTTTTTGAAAATTCTCTTATGAAATCCCGTGGTCGAAATTGTTTAAGGTTCGGTTTCAACTTGGGTCAGACTCTAGGGTTTCGAATTTGGTATTCCAAAACCATTCTTGAAAAATTCGAGGGCTTACATAAACCCTATGAGGCGGGTTTTGATGTAACATCAAAATCTTATAGGGTTATAAGGTCGGGTTTGGTAGACCCTATAGGGTAAGGGTCGAGTTTCAAGTTTGTATGATTCATTCGAAACTCGATCTTGTTACATCCTTAGTTTGACTTCACTTGTTATATCCATAGTTTTGGTATTAGTGTCATTTTATGCTGGCCATTTTTTCATCCTGAGAGATAAGCTTAAATATACACCATATCCTATCTATGCAACAACGTATCTACCCATGACCTTGTTTGTAATGGCCCAATTCCCATTGTACTTTGATCTCACAATAGCCATTTTTGAAAATGTATCACAACATAGCTATAAAGTGTCTCAAGATTAGATATTTTGATGGTCATAAACTTAGATAAGAATTATTACTTGCTAAATTCATTTCCTTAACAGACCTAAATTTCTTTCTTCTCTTATCAAAGATAAGTGAAGCTTAATGTGCCATGAATAATGTAATCATGTTGTTTATTGAAACCTATAAAAACTGGGTATAGTATAAAAAATGTATGCTAAGAATTTTTAAATTTTCCCCTTCTTTCATCATTTTTCTAAATGGATAAATACCTATTCATCCTTTTTTTTTTTCAAAAGAGCCCATCTTTTTTGAGAAAAAAAAACTATTGAGTATGATGCATCACTTGTCCAATGGGTGTCCAACAAATACTAATCTATTTTAAACGAGTAGACTGTGCATAGTTTTTATAAAACCATGTGTATGGCCATTTGTATGCCTTGCTAAAGTAAAGTAATGTGTGTTTTGAATGTGACCCAATGGCCTATGTGTCTTAATTTAATTCCACTAAGATATTTTCTCTCATGCACATTTAGATACCCACATGCATGTCATAAGAGCATCCCCATTTTGAGGTTCTTTATATGGGTACCTATGCGAAGGATCTCATTTTTTGAGGTACTGTGGGATGAGTAAGGTCCTTAAAACTTTTTAGGATTTTTAGACAAATACCTCAAAAAGTAAGTTCCTTCATTTTTTTTTTTAATTTTATTATGTTTATTTTATAAAGGTATATAAGTCCCATAAAACCTAAAAAGATATTAAGGACCTTGTATATAGAACTTTAGAGGTAAGATAAGGAGGTTCTTTATAAAAAAAAAAAAAAAAGTTCTTACAATGCTCATGTGACACTTTAAAATACCTCTTAAAGGTCCTATAAAATGTGGATGCTCCAACAGGTAACACTTATGATAGACTAGGACAAGGCTTCTACTTGTTTATTTTTATTTAAATCACTTCTATAATTGTTATAAAAAAGAGACCGTTTCTACAATTCATTTATACTAGGTTTTTGAACCAACTTACTTAGTCATTACTCCAACATTGTATTTCATTGAATCTTAGCACACCTTGCTATGGAATTAAATTCTAACTCTTACCAAGTAGCCTAGCGACATCCAATCCTAGTCCTCATCTTGGATACTAAATTTGATTCCTCACATTGTACTGGGTCTTAGTGGCCGCATTATTATAACCATTGAAAAAAAAAATCTTAACTCCTAACTGATAATTGATTTCCTTGGGAAATAATAATAATAATAAACAAAACACACTGATAATTGATTCCACATGATCCGATTCAAGATTTTATCAAATTCTAGCCTTCAAAGACTTATCTCATTTCGTGTTGTCTTATGATATCCTAAGCTTTCATTGCAACTATAATGCCATTACTTGACATAAATTTGGTAAAATATCTAAACATATTTGACAAGCCATCCATTGTTTGGAAAATTTGCTTGATTTAAGCAAAATAATAAATGGCTAGTGCCCTATGCATCTTATCATGCCTTGAGGGGTAGCCTAAACATGATAGTCCACCATACATAATACTAAAGCCTAATAATGACTACCTTAGTCATGCAAAGGCTTCTATATCATGTACAAGGTGTACATCACAACCAAGGGTACATATCGGAAGAGCACAATTTACATTGATAACGATCAAGTAACAAGATAAAGGAAATACTTATCATAAAATATAAACATGATTGATTACATATCTGAGGGCATACCCTCGCTATTGTCTCCAAATCTATATAAATACATTCTTTTAGGAATCTCCAAAATACTAATATAGCATACATTTCATATACGGAATTTACAAAATAACTTCAACCTAATATTCTGCTTTCTGCTATTTCATGGAATCTCTCGTAGTAAGTGAAGTGGTGAATTGGCCATTGGAAAGGAGGAAAAGGAGGAATAGGGCTCATTTCACGTATATCTATTTATTAAAAAAGAATTCTTTTTTAAGGCAAACCGTTCTCTTTTGTTATGTCAAAGTGACGGTTCTCTCTAACCTTCTATTACTCACCTTACTTTAAACCTGTCTATTTTTCGTACCTTCGTATCTATAATCACATCATGATCCTTGAATAGAGCCATAGATATACCTGTTTCAACAAAAATCTATGGGGGTATAAGCTACAACTAGCTTAGTGAGGTATTCATTTTCATTTGCACCATGGTTTCAAACAAGTTCGATTAATTTTCACGCATATGCTATGCAACAATCATGTGATTACACAAATATATATAGTTATCCGGAAACTATATGTAGAACGAATTTACCCCTCCATATCGAAGGTTATAGAATTGTTGATGAAGATCCTCGACCTTCTACTACTAGTCCCCAGGCCTTTACCCAAAGCGTTCAGTTGGCTCAGCTTCGAACCTAGAGTTGCATTCCCCAAGCGATTTGGATTCTCTAGGAAGGAACTTAGCTCATGTCCCAGCATGATAACAACCAATCTAACTCTACACGTAGGAGTAGCAACCTTCCAAAAGAGATATGACTCAATAAATGCTATGCGTGAACATTTTATTTTACTTAAATCAAACCTTATTAAGGTTTCTTAGGGGTGATCAAACAATTTTGCAAACAACAAACAAGTACAAATGGAAGTAGACAAAAATACTTAACAAAGAATTTGAAGTTGCGATATTCTTAATTCCCATTTCACACAGAAGCATAGAATCACATATATACGTATCCCCAGATTCCCCATACATGTCTATTTTTATCTTTTCTTAGTATATTAATGCCACTATTCTACAAGCACAAGCAAGTAACAAAATTAAGAGGAATAACTCACTCATCCATTTTGCAATCTTCTTATTCGTAGTAATCCTCAAGAAGAGAAATCTCGTATTCCTCGTCACCTAGACAAAAAAATACTCGAGATGAGTATTTTGTAGAAATTCTACTTAAACTTTCTAATTCTGTTTTACTATGTTCATCTAAAGCGCATGGAATGAAATTCCAACTTAAAATGACCATAACTTGCTCATTTTAACTCAAAATTTTGTGTATAATTTGCCGATTTCTACCTATTCAAAAATATATATCCATTTCTAAGGTTATTTTGGTCATATAAGGTTGTTTAGGTTTCAAAACTGTAGGGTACAGATTCAGTACGAAAATTATAGTTTTCAAAACTCAAGTTTTGCAAACTTTTCTTTATCCAAAAATATTTGTATCAAAATGTAGATATTTGTATAGTTGGAGAAATCCTTTGAATATATATATAGACTCATTGTATGCAAGATTCTAATGGTGTTGTCTCAACGATTTTATTTCATAAAACAATGTCTTGCGGTGTTGAAAGAATTTTATAATTTCTTGAGTTATTATAAGTATATTTTTATTTTGTTTTCTAATTTCTTTTCTGTAATAGATTTTCTCTTAGCTTTAGTCTCTTACAAATTTTACTTTTAGTGATAAAAATGAAGTTTTCAAGAGTTTTATTAAATTGTTGATAACTTATAATAATTTGAGTTGTGTATATTTTCTTTTAAAGAAATGACTTTGATAAACAAGTATTTTTTATATTTTCATTTTCCAACTTCATTAAAAATAAATTTTATTTCTAAAACTTGGTCTTTTAACTCTTTGGCCAATTTTACTTGGAAGGAAATTATGTTTTAATATTTTCTCAAGTTTTTTATAATATCTATTATTTTTTATACATCTACTATTTATATTCTTTTATTTCTTTGAAAATGAGTTTATCATTTAGAAACCTTGGCAAAATTTTATAATTTAATGTGTTGGTTTTATCTTAACTTATAAAACTTAGTTTAGTTATTACTTTTTATTATGGAGTTGGTAAAACTTCCTATAAGTAAGCTTTTTGAGAAAAGTTTATTTATCAAATAATTATTATTACTAAGTTTTAATAAACTTTATGTGACCTATCATATAAAAAGAAAATGTTTATTTTGTTAGTTAACTTCTTTGGGAAAATCATTTTTATTGTTATTTAAGAAAAGTTTTAGTGGGTTTGAATAGAGGTTGTAGAAATAATTTTTCCTAGGTGGGTAATAACAAAATTTTGATGTATATAAAGAGAGTTTGGTTTCATTTCTCCTTTGTTTCCTTAGTAAAATTATCCTTATTGACACTTAGGAAAACTTTGGGAAAAGTTTGAGAAGAAGTTGTAAAAATACATTTTCTAAGTTGTTGTTGATAAGTTTCTTTATATAGTGACTAGTTGCATAATAAAGAGTTTTAGTTTCAAGTTCCTCTATTAAAGAAAAATTCCACTTTGAATGTTGTTGAGATAATATCATTATGGAGATGCATATATATGAGCATATAATATGAAAATGATGAAAATATAAGAAAAAGGTAAGAAGCAAGATAATAATTATCAGTAATGTAATAATATCAAGTATTGTGAAATTTAGCTTCATCAAGGTATTCCTGACAAACATTGAGAGCCTTAGCTTCATTAAGGCAACTCAATCAAGTATTATGAGCCTTAGCTTCATCAAGGCATCCTGAGACTAAGAATAGATTTGTCCCAAAAAGGAAAAGAAAAAGAAAGAAAAGAAATAGCAATAATAAAAGCAAGTTAGAGAAAGTTAGTAAGTATTAGGCCCTAAAATATATAGATATACATATACTTAGTAATATATATAGAGAGAGAGTTAGACTAGAAGAATACTAACAATAATAATAACAATAATAACAACATATATAAGAGCATAACAACAAGATAATAAAATAGGAATTTCATGTGCAAGAACAAAAAATGAACATGTTGTTGCTTCTATTACTCATATAAGTTTCAAAATAACACTATGGTCATGCTAGTTACATAACATGAGTATATGAATAGGGATAAAAGTTTTACCTAAAGTGTTTTTGGGGTAGGAAGAAAGTAGTAAATGTATGATTATGTAGTTAGTGGTGGATAGTTTGTGTACAGAGGAGGATTTTGTGAAGAATTTGTGAAAAAGAGTTTTGATAGAGAGAAATTTAGGAGAGAGGATTTGTGGAGTGATTTTGGGAGAGTTTTGTTATATGAAATGAAGGTGTGAAAGAAGGGGAGGGAAATAGGGTATTTATAGTTGAAGATGGAGGGAAATTAAGTGTAATAAAATAAATTGAAAAAGAAAAATAATAGAGATAAGGAGAAAGGGAGTGGCATCGGTTTGCATAGGGAAAAGGGGGTGAAATTGATTTATTTTGTTGTTTTGTAATGAAAAGAAGTAATGTGTAAAGTGTGATGTGATTAGAGATGTATTGGAAAAATAAAAAGTAAGAAAATAGGTGTATAGGTAGTAGAAAAAGTAGAGATAGATGGATAGTAATGAATAGTAAAATAGTACTATGAATAGTAGATTAGACAATTAAAATAACAGTAGCAATAAAAATATGCGTATAAAAGCGATATTTGTAATTTTTAGTTATCAAAAAATTTTAAAATTGATATTTTTGGAAACCTTATATTTTTACAAGTCTATTGGTATTAATAGAATATTTTTACCTTCCAGTGTATCGGGGTACGGTTTTCGAAAATCAATCCCATTTGAACCTGAAAGACACTAGAAAATTGTGAATTTGATAATATTAAGCTTCCCTATATTATTACGAACTATTATCAATAATTATTTCATTCTGTTGATTAGGGTTTAAGAGCATGAGATTGTTGGATCTTAAATACTAGGGTTTGTTGTAAACTTTGTTAACTTTTAAGCTTCCGGTTTTGTTGAGTTATTCATAAGATCATAATATTTTGGGGTTTTGTTCGTATTATATTTTTAGTTTAACATCTATGGTTTATTTCATTTTATTTGTTATTATTTAACATTTTTAGTTCTCGGAGTCGTTTAACCGAGTCTAAGGTTATGGGTTGACTCAGTTTAACTTTTGGTGAAAATTGAAATTTTTTATTCTAAAATTCAACAAAGGATTTAAGGTCTTAGTATTTTGTTGTCAAGAGTTATTTAGATATATCATCTCGATTTGCGTGTTAGGAATTGGATAGATTATTTGATTGGTGTACGGATGTTAAATCAATCAATTATTAGATTTTCTATTTCGCTTTGAGGTTTCTCTTTTTCTTAAGGTTAAGAATTTTCGTATTTGACCTTACTTAGAAATTGGTTTTAACTTGGGTCAATTTTCAAGGTCTCGATTTTAGTGTTTAACTTCTAGGATCATTTTCTAAGAATTATGAAAAATTCAGGTGTTTACACATCTCCATTTTAATATCTTGAATTGATATGTGCATGATTTTGTCTTCATTAATTAAATTATTTTGCTTGATTTAACATAACAATGCATAAATCAGTTGGATCTTATTATAACCACGGGCTTATATGTCATTGTAGGCATTGACATATTTATCTCTAATTAGACTAGTTACAGTCGTGTTTTGAGCACCTTAGGTCATATGCAAAAGTTTTCTTGACAATGACTTGTGGAGGAATGGTATTTTCAACTCAACACATGATCGTTCACATAATAGGTGCAAACAATCTCAGATTTACTGTGTGCTCATAAACCTAAGAGTTCAAACTAATTTTTGTTTGGAGTTTGATCATTAAAATCATATTTGTCATTTATCATCTCTCTCTCTTCTTAAGGTGTTTGCTCGTAATCTAGGATACCAAACCAATTTTAGTTCAAAGTTTGATCATTGAAATCATATTCATCATTTATCATATTTATCCATTCTTTTATAAATCCTATGAATGTAACCTAAACTTTAGTAAATTATATAATTAACTACATGAACTTTAAATGAATAAATTTAGTACCTAAAAGAACTTTTCCTACACCCAACAGTACCTTCATCATATTAGTTAAAATTATCACATTTGATAACAGTGTTAACAATTAATAAAGGTACTATTGGTGTACACAAAAAGTTATTTTAAGTATTAAATTGATCAATTTCAAATTTTAGGCTCATAATTATATATTTTACTAAAATTCAGGTACCATTCATAATATTAACTATTTTTTTATATTAATATGTCATGTCTATTATGTATATCAAAATTACATGAGATAACCATCTCACTAGTATATTTTTCTCTTTCATGCAAGCTCTATATGCATGCCATTGCTGTTGATTGTGCATGCGAGCCTAAAACTCATAAACTATATACATATCATAATTCTTTTGTCTCACATTTGGATCTTGGGGGGAAAAAGAGAAAAGGAAAGGATGAATGAAAATTTATATGGATATTGCTAGAAAGTTATTATTTGTTTAGGGATATAAGCCAAATGAAAGGAAATCGAATAGAGAGGAAGTTTAAGCCATTAAAACCATAGGATTTATTTGCTCCATTTTAGAGAAACTTGTTCTCTTTTTTTTTTCCTTGATGACAAATTTACCAATTGTAAATTACATAACTTTTGCAAAAACTTTAATAATTAACTCCTAGTCACTGCATATTTAGTATAGCGATTTTCTTATGCGATAGGTTTAAGCATATGATATTTGTTTTCTTAAAAGAGAGGAAAAAAAATAATATTAGCATAGTGTTACTGTATTAGGTATAATCCAATTATTTTAGTTTACTTGTTACATTAATTTCTATTGGGATAAGACCTTAAATTTTTTTAAAGCCCATTTTAGGTATGGACTCTAGATTACTGGGTGTACTATAAGTTACGAAATTGGCCCAAAAGGGCTTAATTTCTTAGTCTTACCAATTTTATTTAATTCACATTAGGCCTAACAATATTTAATAATTCAAGGTAACACCAACTAACGTTTTCTATGTTTAGTTAAATAAGCCAGTTTAGGTTTTGGAATTTGTTTACTCAACTAATTTGAGTTATTAATTGTTATTTGTGTGACAGACCTAATTAGCGTATTGGACCTTATCGATAGTGAGCCTATCTATTATTTAGTAGTAGTAGTAATAATAATAATAATAATAATAATACTAAGTGTGCGGTAAATCAAATTGCATTTTTGGGATTGAAGTGTAGTTTGGTTCGTCCTAGTTGAATTGGTCTTGGTTAGGTCAATTTGGCCTCTTTTATTTTTAATCTATTTATTTATAGATTTTAATGCATGTATATGTGTATAAATTGTTGTTGTTATTGTTGTTTATGTATATAGGGAACCAACCCATTTTTAGAAGGTTATTGTTTGGTTCAAGGGAACTTTTGGCAAATTGTTCAAGGATCAGGTCTATTCAACTAATCATAAGCCAATAGATATTGGCTCAGCTGGTAAGGCTTCGGCCCATAACCTCCTATAGTCGTAGGATTGATTTTTGATGTAGGAAAAGGTCTCTCTTGTGCCTAGGGTCATGAGATCAATCATTATCCATGTTAGGATGCTGCTGGTAGGTCACCTATAGTACCCAAATTCGAGTATAGTGTCAACCTGGTGATCTCCACCTCAAAATATAACAGATGGTAGCTATGACCTCCTGTGATGGTGACTAGAGTTGAAGCCATCGCAAAAATTTTTTCCATGGCAAAAAATAAATAAATAAAACTCACCAAAAATTATCTATGATATTATTTAATTTATTTATAATCTTCTATATTATTTATTATTAGCATATGGACTAGATCGAGCGATCAAGGGTGGTTTCGTCCTTTGATGATTAGTGCAGGATAACAGTAGTTGGTTATTCGATTAGTAATCTTTTGATTGGTATATTTTGTGATAGTTTAAGCCATTGTACACACACACACAATTGTTTTTTTCTTCCATAATTTAAGTTAATATTTCTCCATTTGCTTTAAAATGGGCCTAGGTTCTAATTAAGCCCAACTTTATAAATTGTCCAACTCCAAAACTATAATTTTTTCACGTGCTCTTGCTCAAGCCTAAATTGGCATTGGAGTTAAAATGGATTTAATTTCTTATTAAACCATCCTAGTTTTATTGATTTAGTTCGTGGGCCTTCTTATTTAAAAAATTCCTAGATGGATCTATCTTCTTAAAAATGAATCTACAAGAGTTTATTGGTCCATTTACCTTTAAAAAATATGACATGTGATATACTTAATCTGTGAGAAGCTCACATCATCTATTCAGAATGATGATTTAGTTGGATTTAGAATGTGTTAGTCATCATTTGTTGAAAACAAACAAAGCCCAACATTATACCTGTTCATTTATAGGGTAATTTTTTGCTAGAAACTACAAAAAATACAGATTTAATTACTAATTCGAATCATCACATATGTATATTACATCCTTTTAACTTCACAATTTCATAAAATTACATCATTTGACTATATCACAACATGAACTTGGTAGCAAAAATAAAAAAGAGCAACTCAAGTCCCTTTTATATCAGTGGCGGTGCAATATAGGGGAAAATGATGACCAACTCCGAAATACATTTAGATTATTAAGCATAAGGCATTACCTAAATCAACTTAGCTCATCATGAAACATTTAATTCATGCAATTTCTGTATTCAAATGTACTTACACATGGTTTGGTCTTTCCCCCTAAGCTCTCAATTCGATTGGGGCTCTTAGGTATTCTAACCAAAAGTAGCAAGTTCAACAATATCAAGCGCCATGCCTCTACAAAATCTCATAGAAAGCAAGATTAACCTCTTCAAAACATAAAATATTTATTGATTTTCTCTTCAATATATTACATGTCTAGTCGACTACATTATACCAAATATTTTAGGATCAAAGTACTCTTCAAATACTTTATTCAATCACACATTCATCCCATTCCTACTTCTATCTTGAAAATTGATTGATAACCTTAGTTAAGCATTGTGGAGCCACTCCTTTTTCCACCAAGATGGCATGATCTCCAAGGCTTCTCCAAATAATTTCTTCAACCTTAATGAGTTTTCAAGATTAAGGTATCTTGTTAGTTCCTCATTGTAAATTTCTACTTATGTAAACAACTTCAATGAGGAAGGAGAAGACTAGTTTACTTAGTCTATATATTATGGAAGCTCCTTTTCCATAAGAAGGGAAACGTAAGAATCCTTAATTGCTCTTTAGATCAATAGTCTAACCACCAACAATTCACTTTAGTAATAATCCTTGAGGTATGCCATAGTTTTTAGCTATGATGGATTTAGGGTTTTAGTAGGGTTTAGAGAATTATTTTATTTTACTTAATTTGTGGAATTTTCTAAAAGGGAAAAAAAAGGATCTTAGGGGTAGTGGCGACAACTTAATGGCACTAATCACTAAGAGTCAAGATAAAACATAGATACATATAAAATCAACCTCTTTTCCTAGTTATTATTACTTTGTCAAAATTTGGTCCTAAGAAAACCCACTTCTCTAAAGTCTTTCTACATCCTAA
The DNA here is from genome assembly GCA_024138025.1 of Combretum micranthum. NCBI lineage: Eukaryota > Viridiplantae > Streptophyta > Magnoliopsida > Myrtales > Combretaceae > Combretum > Combretum micranthum. The sequence continues at coordinate 91,505 of JAMXBD010001678.1, forward strand.
CTAGTTAGTTAAGACACTTGGTTTAGTAGGTTTAGGCTTAAGAATAGATGGGTAGTCTAAATAGGCATTTAAGACCCTTTGAATATTGGTTACATAAGTGAGTTCCACTTAGGGCTAGTTAAGGTTAAATCAATTATAAAAAAAATGCCCCTAAAATCTTTGTTAATTATCTTACAAATTATTTATTAATTTATTTTGATTAATTTTGAAACTACTTGTAACATTTCTAGAATACTAATTAGGTATAAGGGGTCAGTTAAACCTTTTCGCTGGTAAGCTACTTGAACTTAGTTCGACTTGAACTTGATTTGTAGCTTAGTTGAGTTTAAACTTCTGTATAGGTTGGTGAGCTAGTTCATTTAGACCCATAAAGGCTCACACGCAAAATCATGAGTTATGCATATATATTATGTAATAATTATCAAAATCAAAGTATAGTTTCTATAATATTATATAGTTTAATCTTTATTTATTACTCACTTATCTATTTATTTATATACTTATTTTATACATTTCATCTACCTTTAGCTATAATCAAGTTGATTTTAGTTCATGAACCAAAGTAGCCTTAAGTTATTTAAGTTTAGTTTATAAATGAATTAAACTTGAGCTCATAATAAAGCTGATTAGCTAAATGAGTCAAATTTGAGTTTATAATTTTCAATTTTTGTGTGAAATCAACTTTGCTTGAGCTCAACAATTTTTTAATCTAGTTGAGATTGAGTCGTCACAAGTTTAGCTTGATTCAATTCATTTATAGCCCTAGCCGGGAAAGTCAAGTAGTGTAAAGGAATGAGTTTGGAGTATAGTAACACTTTAGTTTGTGGAATTAATTGAAATTGAATAAGATAGGAATATAATTGTAATTCCTAAAGATTATTCAAAGTAATAGCTATTATCTTATTTGTTATAGTTAAGTTTACATTAGTAATAGATTGGGAATATATTTAAAAATATTAATGTACCCTTTCTTAATTTATGATTATATTATTGTGCTAGAGGGCTTTATGGTAAAATACAGAAATATGTAATACCAAAGGAAAAAAAATGAAATTACCATTTTATTTCTTGTAATTCATAATTTGACTGCAAAGTAATTTTGAAATCATAACCAATAATTTTATAGAACAGAATAAATGTTTTATTTTTACTGTTATAAAATCAATAGATGGTAAAAGTATTCTCTACCTTGTTTAGTTCTCAAAATTGATAAGGTACGCAATATTGTTTTACTTTGAAGGAGACCAAGTTATGTCCGGAAATGATTGCTTTTGTTTTTCTTTTGCCTTTTTTAAAGTAATGATTACTTTTGCTTTTGTCTTTAGTTTAGGAGAAGACATCAGAAGTCCTTTCACTTTGGTCTTTAGTGTAGGTCAAGATATCAGAACTTTAATTTATTCGATATTTTTGTAAGATTTTTTGCTTCTTTTTTTTGAATTAGCTATTGATTGTACGTAAATCAATCCTCGATGTTCTTTTCAAAAGTAGAGGCAATCCTAGTAATTTGAAGCTGTTAAGCTTTTATACAATAATTATTTATTTTAAATCACATTTACTATCTATTTAGAAGCCAGAATAAGAGAAGTTACACCTTTTAAAAAGCATATCTTGAACTATTGTAGCAATTTTTTCTTGTATTTTCATCATTTGAAGCTGCTTGGCTAGTAGCCTCTCAACTTATAATAACAAGAATAATTATAATAATAACACTAATAAATTATCCCAAATGTTTATTTTCGTCCAAATGCCAAAAGGATAGAAAAAAATGCTTTTCAAAGACATTTCATGTAGAGGAAATGCATCCTTCTTGCTTCAATATATGTTAAGGTCAATAATACAATCAGGCTAAAAGTTTAAATTTATAGATATTATATGAGGATTGCATAATACTCTCTTCACTTGTGGGTTTAAATTTTAACTGAGTTTAATCAAGTGTACAATTTTAATTTAGTGAGTGATAATGATGAGTGCATGCACAGGGATTTCTACTTATGATCCCCTACTTTGATATTTTATTAAAGATTAGTACTACAACCAAGTTTAAACTTGTAATTATAATACAACTATGATACAATTATGATGTGAGTATTTGTCTATTATGTAATGTTTTCAAAGGACAACAATAAAATAATGGAGCAACTAACACCTATCTATCATGACAATGTGTAACATGTTAAGTTTTCTTTTTCCTTATTTTTTATTTATTTTTTCCTTTAGACTTGAGAAAGAAGTATTGGAACATATAAAGCAAAATAAACAATAAAAGTTATTCCATTCAGCACTTTAAATTAGATTTGCCCTCAGCATCTTGCTTTTGGAGTTGCCAACTTTCCATTATTAATTTCCATTTAGGCTTAGCAACCTAAGTCTAAGACCATCTTATTTCGTAGCAAAACAAAACATAGGAAGGACCAATATGAACACAAAGCAGCTCAAGAAAATTTTACTCCAAAGCGCCATGAAAGGGGAATGGAATGCAGTAATTAGAATTTACATGGACCATCCAAGCATCCATGGAGCCACTCTCACTAAAAGTCGCGAGACAACACTGCACATTGCAACTTCCGATAACCAGGAAGAGGTGGTTGAAGCATTGGTCAAGCTGATCGTGGAAAAGAGATGAGCCTGTGGAAATATTGAAGAAAGAAAATGAGAGAGGAAATACCCCTCTCCACTTTGCTGCTTTGATGGGAAGTATAAGGATGTGCAAGTGCATTGCCAATGGTCATCCATCGTTGGTAGGAATACGCAACCATGAAAGCGAGACCCCTCTATTCTTGGCTGCTCTACTTGGTAAAAAAGAAGCCTTTTTATGCCTCAACTCATATATTATCAGCAAAGAATCTGGTTATTCTTATTGTAGAAGAAAAGATGGTCAGACCATTCTTCATGTTGCCATCAATGGAGGGTACTTTGGTATGTCCCCTCCCCACCGAAATGTCTGACTTATTACTTACTCTTCCTTATTTCCATAGAGAAAAGGTTATTACATTATATAGTGAAGAAACCTTTTTTTTTTTTTTTTTTTTTGCATCTTTACAGATTTGGCATTTCAAATCATACACTTGTATGAAAATCTAGTTTATTCTGTGAATGAGCAAGGGCAGACGCCACTTCACATCCTAGCAACTAAGGCTTTAGTCTTTGGAAGCGGTACTCACCTTGGATGCTGGAGGAGCATAATTTACCATTGTAAGACTAGCTACTCTCTATATACAAAGGTTTTAGCTATTGATCAGATGCATAAATTGGTACGTTTTATGGTCACCATTTAAGCTAGCTATATCCATGCGAAGTGATATTGGTTCTATAACATTACGACCCCTGATAATGTTTATATAAGAAAGTCAAGGCACATTAGTCAAGGCATAAGATGATACAATTTTGCCATCGCTTATTTAAGAAGCAATAGCTTAGAGGATCTATTTTTATGAGAAAAGTTTCAATCCTTCAAAATGTCACGTGAACTGATTAGTTAGTAGCTTAGAAGTATTGATAAAATTATAATATATAAATAATTTTATAAAAATTATATATTGTCTCTATCATTTATCAAAATGAAAAATAACATTTATCTATCATTCTTTTGAACATAGGATGTCAATACCATTGAATTTTTTTTTTCCTTGAAGGGCTAAATCCATATTTATTATATCAGTCATCCACAGAAACGCTATCTTATTACCTTATTTTATTGAAAAGTGAAAATGATTAAAATAAGAAATATTCTTCGACAATAACATTGAAGTGGTCATGCTTGTGAATGGTAGTTCTGCAGTAAGCCAATTACAGCCATAACTTCATTTGGTATCTGAGGACAAGTGATACTAAAGGAAAAAGTCAGTGTGTAGGTCCCTTAGGTTAAAGCAATTCTAATTAAATTTCAAGAAATTGTAATTAGGCCTCTTTTAACGTTGCTTCGTAAGTGTTTAGTCGTTGAAATTTACTCCTTATTTTTTAAAACCCTGTGCTTATTAGACCCATATTTGATATATTTGCTCTTATGTAAAATGAAATAATTAGATATATATTAACGAATGCCTTACGACATTAATATATTTACCAAACAATAAACACTTTGCATACAACTTAAATGATTATATAATATATATATATATATATATATATATATATATATAAGAGAACACACCCAATGACCTATATCACGATAGAACCCGTCGTCGTGCCAGTTCAACACGGACAAAAACGCATGCATGCTTGAAAGGAGTGAGCAAATAGTCTTACATCAAACTGAAATTTGATCTACCCCGTCTAATTAGATTTGCATCTAATAGATATAGAGGTCACGTAGTGAGTAGGGGTCTTAGTTTTCGAAAATTTATTCCCATAATATATGGCTTTGACTTCATATTCTATATCAAGCATGGAAGCTATATTTTGAAAATTAAGGCTCCAAATACTTATAAGTTCTTAATCATTAAAATTAAACTGGCCACATGCTCATGCCAAAAATTACTTGCCTATAGAAGAAATATGATTGTGTTTGAATTGAAAGTGTTTTTTAAAATTTGGTTTATTTTATTGTATCATGTTTTTAGTAGATGTTTCTGTATTAGTAAAGATATTATATTGAATTTTAGTATTATTATTTATTATAAACAAGTAAATCTAGAAATTATGTTCTTTATTTTGTTTTTCCCCTTTCCATAAAAAGGTATGTTCGTGGAGGAACTCAAACCGTGTAAAGAGTATTATGAATTTAAATCAAAGGAATCACAAGGAAAAGAGAGCCATGTTTATCCACCTAAAGAGAGCCATGTTTATCCACCTAACTACAAAACGTGCATGAACTTCCTCCGTTGCCTGAGCAAGATATTTGAAATAGGTAATTGTAATGCTTATTTAATCCTAGTATTTTAGCTTTATACATCATTTTCGATTCACATGAACATAGTTGTTATATATGTGCATTTACAGTGGTTGCAAAATTCAAACCACTAAAAGCGACTAAGCAAGGACATACGGATGATTCCAGCCAAAGGATTGGAGATATGGAAAATCCTCAAGCAGTGAAGCAAAATAGTTCGCATAATAGCCGAGGTAAGAAATTAAGAAGTTCTGTATATTTACAAGATACTTAAAATTTTATTTACAAGTCTAATAGAATTCTTAAACAAAATTATTATTAGAATAAACTGTAAATACAATTCTTATGATCACTTTATACAAATTGGGAATTCTAGTTTTAAATCGAGTACTTAGACTGCATTTTTTGAATAGTGTGTTTTTAGATGCTGATTTACTATTTAGCTATTCAAGTAAAGGGATAATTACAAAAATGTGACATGTGTTTTGGTCCATTTGTAAACATACTATCTGTATTAATTTTTTTTATGATTAGGTGACTCGAATTTCATACAAAAGTACCAATATTATGTAATAATTTTATATAGACACATGCCAATATTTTATTGGTAATAAAAATTAATTTTACAATTTTTTTCAATTTTCTCATTTTTCAAAATAAAATTTTAATATTTTATTTTATTTAGTAATATTTTTATTAAATTAATTTTTTTAGTTTGATAAGATTCTAACACGTATCTCTCTAATAGTAATTAATTATATTGATATTTTCGTACAAAACTTGATTCATTTAATTGTCAAAAAATTAAGATAGGTGATGTGTTTGTAAATCAGCCAAAACATAGGTCACATTTTTGTAATTAACCCTTAATAAAATAATTAAAAAACTATAATTTAAAAGAAAACTAATATAAAATCAAGTACTTGTATAGGAATCCTATGCATATGATGCAAGACTCCGTATGCAAAATAATTTAAAAGGAATGAGAACAACGGTAAGAATACGAGAACTAAATGTAAATAATAATAATATAATAATAATAATAATGAACCGGGTGAATTACACCACAAGTGTGAAGCTTTGAAGATAAGTTCATTCAACGTATTAATGTTTTGAGTGATTAAAAAAAGAAATTAACTTCTCGTGGTATCACATTTGAATTAAGTTTCCATAATTTTCCTTAACAGTGAATTATTGATACTTTTTTTCTCCAAACAATTATTGATACCTTATTTGCTTACGTTGCAAAATCTTGATTTCTCTTTTTAACTACTTAAAAGGCTAATAATTTAAATGAATTTATTCCCAAGTGTTAAAACTTTTTTTAGACTTATTAAACATGTTGATACCTTAAATAAACTTAATCTTGATATCTTTCAATTTATTATCCAAATAAATTGTGCAATAACTTTATGACTATTAAGAAAATTTCACACAAAAATAAAGGAAAGTTTTTCTTCCCTATGCACAGATATTAAATCAAGACTAGCTCTTGACCCGAACGAAGGCAAGCGACTGCACATCTCATTAGTACAGATCACCACCAATTATTTTTATTACAACTTTTTGACGTTGAAAAATCAATTGATCAGTCACAAAAAAAGATGTTAGACATTACATGTTACATATGATAACAATATATGTTATTAAAAAATCAATTTAGTGCTTTTTACTTATATGATAATAATAATATTTATTAAAATGAATTTAGTACTTTTAATATGATTTACATGTCAGTCAAATATACATTACAAAGTTACAAAATATAGCTCTATGTATAAACTAATTCATGCTAAACCCAAAATTTAATAGTCTAAAAACTTCATAATTCTTATTGCATGGTTTGGAACAAACTGCATTGTCATGATTAATTAGATTCAAAAGGGAAAACAAAACCAAACCACAGCATACTCTCCTCTATACATGGGTGGTTCCCCTTAACACATCTTAGAGATTAGGTGTTGTTTGGTTGGCAATATTTTGAGTTATTAAGCAAGATAAAACTTATTTTATTTTGTTTGTTTTTAAAAAATAATCCCAGTACTAAATCAACCTTCTTTTATTGTATATGACAAACCTCATGTGCTCTCTCTCTCTCTTAAATTTGGTAGTATAAAAATTTTGGAACAAGATAAAATAAAGTCCTCCAATCAAAAGCTAAACTAACATTTTATTTCACTAATTATTATGCCACCACCTCACCATTACTACCATTACCGTCCTAATTACCAGCATTATTGCTACATTTACCATCACTACCAATACCATCACTATTGTTGTATTTATTATCAGTACCAATACCATCACTATTGCTACCACCATCAATATAACACTAGCACTATATTACCATTCACCATCACTATATTATTACCACTACACTACCGACCACCACTTATTTTTTCATTGTAATTACCACATGAAAATCTCAATTATCACTATTACCTTTATTATTATACCATTTCACCACATCACCACCAATATTATCAAATGTTCACCACCATTAGCATGACTACATCATTAAAATCTCTACTACTTTATACCACCATTACTTCTATCTTTATCACATAGCATAAGTGTATCATCAAAATTGATACTATCAATTGATTAATTAATGACCTAATAATGGTTTAGAGTTGACAATATTGGTTGATGGTATGGTAGCGGCGACATTGGCAATGGCCATAATTAGAGTGCCAAGATGATGATGGATATGATTATCAAAATAGTTATTCTATAGTAGTTGTCACACCTTAATACAAGCACGTCACAAACTTCACCATATACAAGCATCAAAGTACATGAATACAAGTTGTACTCTTTTTAGAAAATTTCATATTACGCTCAAAGTCTCATAGGCTAACAAAACTTTAGATAAACTTAATATTTAACTAGCCATCTTGTAGGAAACCTAAAATGATCTAAACTCTCCCCACAATTAATGCCATGCCAACCACCAAAATGCATATAATTAGCATCTCATGAAGTAGCAAGATTCTCATCATTATCCAAAAGTTAAACAATAAGGAGTAAGCCGGAAAATTCTAGTACACATTAGAGCATTATTAAAACACAAACATTACACTACCACATGCAACTTAAGTAACTAATGAAATAGTCAAAAAAAAAAAAAAAGTCACAATGCAAATTTAAATTTAGCATTAATCATAATCAATATTTCTACAATACTAGAAATCAAATTTTTTTGGATATAGGTTTCTCAAAATTGTCTTCCAAAAACGTTCCCCTCACCCCCCAACACAAAAAAAAAAAATATTTACCATTAATAAATACAAATCAAAGTAACAAAAATAAACATATAAACTCAATGAAAAGATATTGGGCATGAAGACTTGAAATAGGATTTGATGCAAAGCCTTAAAACGAGTTCAATCATGAAACCTCAAAATGATAACCTCCATTATTGACCACAAATAACGCTCATTACCAGACCACAAAAATTGTTTATTAATGATTAAAAGCCAATCCAAAAGATAAATATTGAAAACATCACTATACCCATTTACCCTAATAGTTTTTCCATTGTGATTCACTTTTGATTAAACCACTAATGACGACCCAACAAATTATATGAAGGCCTCACTATAAGAAAACTAGGTTTTAGAGATGAAAACTCTATCTCTATATGTGAATTTCTATTGAAAAAACCATTGTTATTTATTTTACTTGTAGAAATAGAATTTTTCTATCAATTTTCCATCACAAAATTTCCATTTGTAAAGGTCAATTTTTTCTAGTGGCTCATTGGGACCACATCACATAATACTTCATCAAAATACTTATTAGAATGAAAAGGAGGTAAACATACCTTATTTGTTACATAAATCAAGCCCTTATCATTTAACCAATACAGAGGATAAAATTAAGGATAGGTTGTAGTTGGTAACTTTAACTTATCAACAAGTGTAGTTACCACCATAATAATAAAACTTATATCAATTATAGCCACATTGAGATTCCTCCCATATTACTCTATTAATCAGCATTGCATTTCCAATGATTTGCTCAATGGCTCATCCTCATCTCTTCTCTCTCCACCTCCATGAAATCCGACTACTTGCTTTTCTCCTCATACTCTTCTTTACTCTTTACATTACCATTATGATTCACCATCTCACAACAATTTTGACATTATGTAGCAATATCGTAACTTAGGTATTTAAAACACTTAATACCTCTACATTTATACTTAGTAGCCATGCATTGTGCAAGTTGTTAACTAGTTTTAATAATTTCTTTCAAACTTTTATTTTGATGAAAAGAATATGACAAGACAAACGTCTGTTGTTTCAATTTTTTGCAATTTCTTAGTAGTTCAATACTGCATTTTTAGATTTTAGCAAATTTTGAACAAATATCTACTATTATTCTACCATCAAAATAAATATTCCTCAAATATTATTTAATAGTGATGCCAAAAACAACATATGCTTTAGCAATAGAAGTACTAATTTATCAAAATCTAAATATCAAATATTAAATTGCCACAAATTAAAAGTACAAGCACTTAGCCAGCCTTTATCATGTAGCTTTTATTTCAGAATTTTGTTTCACCTCAGTACATTTCTCAAATGCCTATCACTCACCCTTTTCCCTCTTTTCACTGCCCAACGATCCATTACCATTCTTACTACCCTTCTTATCATTAGACCAATAAACTATCCTTACTATTCTTAGATTCATAAAAGGTGTCTAAGGATTTATATGATTCTCTTTTTCCCTGTCTTTCAACTTTTAAGCTATTTAAATCCTCCTCATATATATATATATATATATATATATATATATCCTCTATAGTTTCACCACATTCGCAATTTATTCTTCTACCTAGTGATGAATCGAGCAATAGCTTACTCTAAAGTCTTTATAATGGGACTTCATACGGTAGATTTCTCAAATTGTTAAATATATTCAAGCATGCTCATGAATCCTTGCACAGAGATTGCAACTTCATCTATAACTCTTAATTATCATGATTGAATAATTAAATTCCAATAAAAATTTTGAATTTTAGGAAATGAATTTATGAATTAGAGACCTCATAAAGCCTTTTCAATGGTAACAATTACTTCAAAGATGGTTAACTGGTTCCTCATATTGTAATTAGGCAAATGCAATTGATTAATAGAAAAGTACTTACTAACATGATGAGATGCTTGACTTTATAGTCTAGTTTCTTGTAAGCACGAAAATCTAGTAATACTAGAAAGCCTGGCTAAGTCAATAAGGTCATATATAGTATACCCTTGCAAGTTTTGTTAGAATTAGCATTTTCATTTATGTTTCTTTCCACAGTACAAAGTTTCAAAGAAATATTAGTATTACAGTTAAGGTAATAAGTTAGATGAGAATAACTAATATATATTTTCAATGTAGATTCGAAGGCAATTAATCAAGTCCAGGGACATCAATTATTTCCATCAAACTACAAAACTTGCTTTGAGTTCATGAAGGTTTTATCTAAAGCAATGATGGTCTTTCTTGGATTAGGTATGTCCTTAATAAAATCTTAAATTTCCATTGAAATCTTTATTTTGGGAGAAATAAATAGATGCCATGTAATATCATATGCTATGTTGAATTCTTGTTCTATTTCGCATGATTTCACACTACCTAGGATCTGCAAAGATAAAGAAGATCCAATTGATAAAAGAGAACCACATATGGTCTCTTCAAAAATGAATGAACTTCTGCAAAGATGTATGGTATACGAGTATGATCCATGGAGGGAATCCGCATCATTCCCATGAAGATGATAAAAATGGGGAAATGATATGTCATGCTTTCTTGATCATGGTCATGCTATTGTATCTAAATACAAAGAAAAGGATAAAGAGACAAAGAAGACCTCTTATAAATGTGTAGAACATGAAAAGAAGAAGGATAAAGAGAAAAAGGATGAACAAGGTGAGGCATGCATGGTTTTGTGACCTTAATAAGGTTAGTTATAACTGAAATTATAAATATAAGAAATTTATGATAGACATTACACTAGGTACAAGAGAAATGAGACTTAGAGAGACACCAATATTGGTTGCTACAAAACATGGTATTACTGAAATGGTGGAGAGGATACTGGATCTTGTCCCAGAGGCAGCTCATGACACTAACTCTGAGAAGAAAAACATAGTGTTGCTTGCAGTAGAGAGTAGACAACCACATGTGTTTGAGCAGTTGCAAAAGAGAAACATACTCAAAGATAGCATATTTCACCAAGTAGATGAGGATGGAAACAGCGCACTACACCTTGCAGCAAAGCTTGGGGACTACAGGCCTTGGTTGATTCCTGGTGCTGCTCTGCAAATGCAATGGGAGATCAAGTGGTTTCAGGTAATTTACTCATTATGACACTAGACATCATCGGAGAATATTTATTTGCAACCTTGTTGAAAAAATTAAAGCTTCGGGTTTCATGATTTTTCTTAACAATGTTTGTTTTTATGCTTACAGTTTGTCAAAAACTCAATGCCAAAGAATTTCTTTGTTCAGTATAATAAAAAAGGCGAGACTGCAAAAGACATATTCGCAAAAACACATGAGGAACTCGTAGAAAGTGGAGGCCAGTGGCTAGCTACTACATCTGAATCTTGTTCTGTTGTAGCAGCACTCATTGGCGGCAGTAGCTTTCGCCACATCAACAGCTGTTCCAGGCGGAACCGACGAACAAAGTGTGAGCTCCAATCCTAGAAAAGGAGACAGCATTTGATGTTTTTTGCCATATCATCATTAATTGCTCTATGCTTCTCGGTGACTTCTGTTGTCTTATTCCTGGCAATCCTCACATCTAGAACCAAGAGAAAGATTTTGCAATCGACTTGCCGAGAAAACTATTGGTGGGTTTGACTTCACTTTTTTGTATCCATAGTTTCAGTATTAGTGTCATTTTGTGCTGGCCATTTTTTCATCTAAGAGATAAGCTAAAATATGCAGCATATCCTATATATACAATACATGTCTACCTATGGCCATGTTTGCGGTGGCCCAGTTCCCATTGTACTTTGATCTCACAAAGCCATTTTCAAAAAGGTACCACAACGTAGCTACAAGGTGTCCCAAGATTAAATATCTTGATGGTCATGGACTTGTGTAAACATTATTATTTGCTAAATTCAATTCCCTAACAGACCTAAATTTCTTTCTTTCTCTTTACAAGATGAGTGAAGCTCGATGTACCATGAATAATGGAATCATGTTGCTTGTTGAAACCTATAAAAATTGGGTGGTACAAAAAAATGTATGCTAAGAATTATTAATTTTCCCCCTTCTTTCATCATTTTTCTAAATGGAAAAATACCAATTCATGATTTTTTTTTCACTCAAAAGAGCCCATCTTTTTTAGAAAAAAAACAATTATGAGTATGATATTGACTTATCTAATGGGTTTCCAACAAATACTAATCTATTTTAAACAAGTAAACAGTGCATAGTTTTTAAAAAACTGTTTATATGACCATTTGTGCCTTGCTAAAGTAAAGTAATGTGTTTCGAATGTGACCCGATAGCTCGTGCATCTTGATTTAATTCCATTAATATATTTCTCTCATACACATTTACATACCCACACTTGTATGTTATACGAGCATCCCCATCTTGAGGTTCTTTATATGGGAACCTATGTGAAGGACCACATATTTTGAGGTGCTATGGATGAGTAAGGTCCTTAAAACTTTTTGGGGTCCTCTCAATGACCTTAAAAAATAAGATCCTTCAACTTTTATAGTTTTTTTTTTTTTTTGTTATGTTTATATTATAAAGATATATAAGACTCATAAAATATAAAAAGATATTAAGGACCTTATGTATAGAACTTTAGAGATAAGGTGATGAGGTTCTTTATAAAAAAAGGATCTTAAAATACTAATGTGACACTTTAAAAACCTCTTGAAGATTTTATAAGATGTGGATGCTACAAGTGGTTACACTTATGATAGACTAGGACGAGGCTTTTACTGGTTTATTTTTATTTAAATTACTTCTATAATTGTGATAAAAAAAAGAGACTGTTTCAAACCAAGTTACTTAATCCTTACTCCAACATTATAATTCATTAAATACCAGCACACCTTAATATGGAATTAAATTCTAACTACTACTAAGAATTCCAGTAGCATCACATTCTAATCCCCATTCTTAAGGTATCGAATTCAATTCCTCGCGTGTAGTAAGCCTTAGTGCCCATGTTATTATAACTACTGAAAAAAATTTTAACCCCTATCTGATAATTGATTTCCTTAGGAAATAATAATAATAATAACAACAAAACACACTAATAATTGATTCCACATGATCCAATTCAAGATTTTATCAAATTCTAGCCTTCAAAGACTTATCTCATTTCATGTTATCATATGATATCCTAAGCTTTCATTACAACTATAATGCCATTACTTGATACAAATTTGGTAAAACATCTAATCATATTTGACAAACCATCCATTGTTTGGAAAATTTGCTTGATTTAAGCAAACCATAAATCGCAAATGCCCTATGCATATCCCCTTTTAATATCTTGAATTATATGCATCTGATTGTGTCTTCATAAATTAAATTATTTTGCTTATTTTGCTTGATTGACATAACAATGCATATTCACTAGATATTATTACAACGATGGGCTTTAAAATATTTATAGTCTTAAGCATTGAGATATTTATCTCTAATTGGACTAGTTACAACCATGTCTTGAGCACCTTGGGTCATATGCAAAAGTTTTCCTAACAATGACTCCTGAAGGAACGGTATTTTTCAACTCAACACATGATGGTTCACATAAAAAGTGCAAACAATCTCTGATTTAGTGTGTTCTCATAAAACCAATGTTTGTTAGGAGTTTGATCATTAAAACATACTTGTCATTTATCATATCTCTCTCTTTTTAAGGTGTTTGCTCATAGATCAAGGATACCAAACCAAGTTTAGTTCAAAGTTTGATCATTGAAATCATATTCATCATTTATCATATTTATCCTTTTTTTCATAACTCTTGTGAATAGAACTTGAATTTAGTAAGATACACAATTAAGTACATGAATTTTAAATTAATAAATTAGTACCCAAAAAAATGTTTCCTACACCCGACGGTACCTCATTGATAAAAATTGTCACATCTCATAACAGTGTTAACAAATTAATGGAGGTATTATTGGCACACACAAAAAGATTTTCAAGTACTAAATTGATTAATTTCAAAATTTAGGTTCATAATTACAAATTGTGCTAAAATTCAGATATCATTCATAATATTAACCATTTTTTAAGATTAATATGTCATGTCGGTCCCATATATCAAACTTACATCAGATAATTATCTCAATAGTGTTTGGTAAAAAAAAAAAAAACTGTCTCTCCAATGTTTTTCTTTTCCAAGCATGCACTATGTGTATATCATCTCGGTTGATTGTGCATGTGAGCCTAAAGCTAAACTGTATATATGTCATAATTCTTTTGTTTCATATTTGGATGTTTGGGGGGAGGTGGTTAGAAGAGATAAGGAAAGGATGACTACAAATTTATATGGATAATGCTAGAAAGTTGCCATTAATTGTTTAGGGATAGATAGAAGGAAATTGAATAGAAAGGAAGTTTAAGCCATTGAAACCATAGGATTTATTCACTCCATTTTAGAGAAACAAAAAGAAAGGTTTCTTTCTCTCCTTTTTTTTCCTTGATGACAAATTTACCAATTGTAAATAACATAACTTTTGCAAAACTTTAGCAAGTAGCGCCTAGTCATTGCATATTTAGTATAGCAACTTTCTCATGCGATCGGTTTAAGTAAAGCTAGGCGAATGGGCCGTAGCCTGTGGGCTAACCCGTTTTATTTTTTCAACCCATTTAAAAGCGAGCCAAATAAACCCAGCCCGTTTAACCCGTAGATTAACCCGCCATGGGTCGGGTTAGCCTACTTTTTTTTTAATAAAATAGGTTTGCTTTACTTAAAACTTAAAAGTTAAAACTTTTAAGTCAAAACCCTAAAGCAACATGACATATGGATAGCACCTACCCTACCTCCTCTTCTTCTTTTATAGATATAACACAGTCGAGTCCTCTCCTTGTGTCCCACTTTTTTTTCATCATTAATTCATTATCTGCTTTACTAATCGACAATCATCACTTTCCACTGGTATGATTTTCTTCTTCATCATCTTTTTGATTACTTGTTTGTAGATCTCTCCATATCTTACAAATAGTAATTACAAATCTGCTTTATTAATTTAATTTGAATTTTTCTCGGAAAAGGGCTTGTAAACTTAGCTGAACCACCTAATGGCAATTTTGATTTAATACTATCTGCAATTTCTTAATATTTTTAATATATTTTTATTAGAATTAATTAGTAATATTTTCTATTAAACTAATTCTTTGAGACATATAAATTGATGCATGTATCTTTTATAGTATTAAATAGAATTATCAAATCATATATGTATATATAAACAACACAAGTTACACAAGTTCTTTATAAATTGAGGAAAAAAAATCAATTTCTTCACACTCATAAGAAATTAAATATTGATAGAAGGTGAAGCATTAAAGGCAAAATATTAGAGGCAATTTGTAACCATAATAATCGAAAAATTTACAATCATAGAATTTCCCCTCGATGCATACAAGAAGCTATGGTAGTGATTCTTGCTATCATATCATCATATCATGAGGTCTTTATCTATTAGGTTATGAAATTAACAGTTAAACAAAAACAATTTTTGAGTGAGCATGACCATGTTAGAGTGTTATTCTTTTATCGTAATAACAAAATGTTTCAGATGTCGAAAGATTAGAGAGAATTTTAATTGGCACAAAATTCATTGTTTTTTTTTTTCTTGTCTTTGCATCAGCATTAGAATATTACGACGACATAGATGGTGCAAAAACATCTTATAAACCAACACCACATTGCCTTTTTAGCTCATTAATCATCACGACCTTTGATCATCCAGAATGATGCATGTGATTGAGTTGTTTCAAAGCAAGAGGATTTGATAATTATAAATCTTTCGTGGTATTTTCTTTTTATTTTTTCTTTTTTTTAATCTAACCTAATCCCATGTTGCACAACCTTATAAAACTGCTGCTTCTTAATATGCTACACTCTATTGTTGTTACTTAGTTGATAATTATAGATCTTTCATGGTGATTTATTAAGAGAGTAGACTTTGATGATATTAGCATGTTAAGTGAATTAATTAATGATATATAAGTAGCAATAAAATATTAAAGCATGAGTGGTTTTTTATGAAATGTATAATGTAGTTATACAAGGATAAGTATTTGATAAGTGGGTTTAATTTTTAAAACAAGTAATAACAAAGGAATTCATTTGCTATTTTGTTTGTATTTTCCAATATAAGTATCTATCATTTCTTCTTTGTTTTTAACATACTATTGTTATATCTTTTGTTCTTACTTTCTCTTTTATGGTTGATTTGTAGTTTGGATAATATTACAAGCAACGACACTACTAATCAACATGTCAATACAAGTGATGACTTAGAAGCTTGCGAGGTTGATGTTACCGTGCCATCCAAAGCTAATACGAGAACATCTCTTAAGTTGAGTGATTCTAAACGTAAGAGACTTAGACAAAATACTTCTCATGTTTGGGCATCATTTACAAAGATAGGAATAGGAAAGGATGGTGAAGAAAGAGCAAAGTGCAATGGGTGTGGAAAAGAGTATGTTATTGGTGGTTCTAAATATGGGACATGAACTCTAAGTCGGCATTTAGAAAAATGTCATTTGATCCCTAGGTATCATGATGTAGGTGATATGATCATTGATCAATCTAGAAAATTAAAGTCTAGAAAAGTAGATTACAAACATGCTCGCGAAGTTTTGACAATGGCGATCATTGAACATGATCTCTCATATTTATTTATTGAGAATAGGAGGATTACAAAATTTGTACAAGTTTTTTACCTTGAGTATGTTCCCATATCTAGAAAAATAGTTGCATCTGATGTTATGAAAATATACTTAGCTAAAAAGAGTAAATTAAAGAATGTTTTAGAGAGAATTCGTAGTAGAGTTTGTTTGACTTCTGATTTATGGACTGCTTATACTAGGGAGGGTTATATGTGCTTAACTGCTCATTTTGTGGATGGTAATTGGAAGCTTAATAATAAAATTATTTCTTCTTGTTATATGCCCCTACCTCATTCAGGCTTTGAATTATCAAAGAAATATTTGACTTTTTGAAAGATTAGGGTATGGATAAAAAGGTATTCTCTCTTACTTTGGATAATGCATCTACTAACGACCATATGCAAGAGTTTTTGAAAGATAAACTTAAACTACATGGGATTTGTTGTGTGATGGTGAATATTTCCATATTAATGTTATGCTCATATACTTAATTTGATTGTCAGAGAGGGCTTAACAGTAGCTAACACATCATTACACAAGATAAGAGAAAGTGTAAAGTATGTCAAGAGGTCAGATGGTAGAATGAAACCATTTTGAGAGTGTGTGAAACAGGTTGGAAATACTGATACTTTTGTTGGGCTTCGCTTAGATGTGGTTACTAGATGGAATTCTACTTATCTTATGCTCAAAAGTACTTTAAAGTATCAACGTGCTTTTTTTTTGCTTTCAATTGAATGATTCAAACTATAGATTTTGTCCATCAGAGGAGGAGTGGGAAAGAGCACACAAGTTGTGCAAGTTTTTGAGTCCTTTTTATACCATCACCAATTTGATGTCTAGTTCAACTTACCCAACTTAAAACTTGTACTTCTTACAAGTGTGGAGAATTGAGTGTTTATTGAATGAGAATACAATGAGTGGGGATTCAATTTTAAAGAACGTGTCCATTAAAATGAAAGAAAAATTTGATAAGTATTGGAGGGAATATAGCATTATTCTTGCACTTGGTGTTGTCCTTCCTCGAATGAAATTCACTTTCTTGAAGTTTTGCTTTAATAAGATTGATTCACTTACTTGTGGGGAGAAGTTGGCTAAAATTAAGAGCAAATTATACAAGTTCTTTGAGGAATATGATAAGAGCAAGACAAGTAAAGCAAGTTCTAGTAGCTCTCAAGTTAGATCTTTAGTTGAACAAAGACTTGGAGGTGCAGGTATAAACAAAGGTAAAGTATTTAGGGGCCCTCAAAAGAGTATGGGTATAGATATTGCTACTCTTGATGTAAGTTCAACAATAACTCTATTTTTGTTTGTTTCTTTTTTATCGTAATGTTTCTTATTAAATGATCAAAACTAATAACTATAGTTTTTCTTATTATAGGAATACTACCAAGTCGAAGCGGAGACTATTGGTAAATCTTCTTTAGATCTTTACCTAGATGAACCGGTAATGGACATGAATATTTCTATTCAGAGTTGGATGTTCTTGAATATTGGAAAACTTAATGTAAACCCTCAAATTTTTGGAATCGGTTTAGCATAAAACCCTAAACCAGAAGTCAATCGGAATCCTAAAGGTCAACAAAACCCTATTTTACCTTAACCGCCTAAGTCCGGCATTGCCGTTTTCTTTGGTCCTAGAAAACAAAGTTAGAATAAGTATCTACAATAGTTCGTAATAACCATAGGTTTTATAAAAATATCAGTTTTGCGAATTTCGGGTGTCCTTTAAACCCGATCGGACACAGTTCTCGAAAAACGTGTACGGGAGCCCGGAATAGTAAAAATATTACACCATTAGACTCGTAAAAATATAAGGTTTTCAAAAATATCAATTTCATAATTTTTCGATAGCTAAAAATATCAGATATCGTATTTATACACATATTTTCTTACTATCGGTACTTTATTAGTCATATCTACTTTACATTACACTATTCATTACTATTCTACACTATTCTTTTATCTCTACTTTATCTTACACCTATTCTTACACACTACATAACCTATAATTCTTACTTTTTACCTTTCTCATAACTTTATTTCACATCTACCTTACATATTATATCTTTTATTTAACAAAAATAAAAAAATAAAATAAAATCTCTCTCCCCCTCCTTTAATTATTTCCGGCGCCCCGCCCCCCCCCCCCCCCCCCCCCTCTCTCTCTTCCTCATCAATTTGTTTCAATTTTCTTTTATTTTAATCACACAAAAATCCCTCCACATTTTCCTATAAATACCCCCCTCCTCTTTCACTTCTTTCACACATTCACTACCCAAATTCTTACCAAAACTCTCTCAATTTCTCCTCTCAAAATACCATCCCAAAACTCTCTCAAAATATTTCTACAACAACTTCTACCAACAACTAAAACCCATAACCACATAACCATACCAAAGTCTTCTTTAGGTAACCACCTTCTACTATTTTCTTCTTCATCATGTCATGTAACTTTACATGACCATAGTGTGAGTTTCCAAATACTACAAGTTATGGAAGCTACATTATGTTCATGTACTGTTCTTGTTCATGAAAAATCTATTTATGTTCATGCTATTATTTTTGTTCATATTATTGCTACTATATCTAAATATTATTATTATTATATATATATACAAATCCTTTTAGAGCATATAAGCTCACTTGCAATTTATTGACTTTTATGCAATGCAATTTATTTATTTCTTTTGCAATTTATTTATGCGTAGTTATCTCTTTTGCCAGGAAAATAAATTTTTTTGCATGGATCATTTCTATGGAAAACATAAGAGGAAGGGATGAGAATTTTCAAATAAAGATTTTTGTAAACAGTAGACAAAGGAATTTGTACGAGAAAAATAAATGGGAAGAATAGTGTATTTTCTAAAAACTCCAAAATATTTAGTATAGAAAACTTAGAAGGAAGAAAATTTATTTTCAAAAAGGTTACTTAGATATATAAGCCAACATAAAACATGTTTGTAAAATAAAAAGAAACAAATTAATCATTTCAAGGAGTTTACAAAATTCTTGTAATCTATATTTTTCTAAACAACTCCAAAACCGACATAATTTTACTTAAGTAAAATAAATGCACAACAAACACTTGAGCATGCTTAAATATGAGTTATATAGTTACAAAAAGAGAATTTTTCAACTCTATAGATAACTAAGTATTTATCAAACAAATTTTGATTTCTTGAACCAAGTTGTTTTGTGTGGAAAATTCGTGGTGAACTTTGTCGCCACTGTTTCGGGGCCTAAATGATGTAGTTTGACAAAAATAGTATTAGAAATGGATAGATCTTCTCGAATAGGTGGAAATCGGTATATTATATGCACGATTCCAAGTTAAAATGACCAAGTTATGGCTATTTTAAGTTGGAACATTTCTTTATACGAACTTTAACGTTATTTTGACATTGTTTTGTCAAATTTCAAGAAATCATCAAGGAATACTCATCGTGGGTATTTTCTTTGGCTAGGTGACCCCAAGGAAGAATTCCTTTACCCCGATGATTATTACGATTAAGTGGAGTGTGTGAACGACTCATCCCCCTAGAGGAATAGTCGACATGGCATCGTGAGTTTATTTCCATTAAATGCTATACTTGTTGTGCTTGTAAATTAGTTGCATTAGAATTAGAAAAAGATAAAGCGATGTGTATGCAAAATAATTCTTTGAAAGAATTTTAAGAATATCGAAGCCGGAATTGTTTTAAATGTTTGTTTTAGTATAACAGTTGATTGGTATGAAATTCTTTAATCGCCTTAAATTCAAAATAATTATGCTATGACTTTACAAATAAATGAATTCATGCATACCACGAAGTGAGTCACATTGCATTTTGAGTTATTATCCTTGGATGAGAAGGATAGTAAGCTCATGTCGAAAGCAACACTTGGCGAAAGATCCGAAAGCGATTGCTTGGCGGCTTAAGGGAAATGCTTGGCGGATGATCTGAAAGCAAGGTCAAATCAAGTAGATTCGGAATGCTAGGCGATGAGTGCTCGCGAGCATAAAACTTTTTAATTAAAACTACTTGTTTTGAGGTTAAGTATCACCAAACCCCGAATGGAGGGCGCAAATTCATTCAACATATAGTTCCCGGAAAACTATATGCTTGTTTGCTCACATGTATGTTGCATTACATTTGATTGTTTAATTAACTTGTTTGAAATCTTGTTACAAGAAGTTATTTATGAAAATAGTTCTCACTAAGCCTATTAGCTTATACCCCCATAGATATCTTTTGCAGTTTCCCTACTTATGGTTAAAGCCACGAGGACCCTGCGGGCAGGTAATTTCTTTTAGATAAAGAAATTTTAGATGAAGTTTAGTATTAGAGAAAATGTACAAATATCTTGTAATAGAATAGTAATCTTGGGAAATGTCCCTAAGTTTGTAAAACCATTGATATGAATAAATGTTTATTATGAATTCTCTTTTCTTAATATGTTTTTATATCTCCTTAAGCTTCATAATTCCATATATGGTCCTCTAAAGTTGTGAAAGTACGCCTTACACTTAATGTAAAAGCTTTTGGAAATGGCTAAGGTTGTCATACTTAAGCTTTAATATTGAGTATGGCGGACTGTCACGTTTAGGGTACCTTTTGGGGCGTGATAGTTTAAGTTGGTATCAAAGCATGATTTAAGAATCTAGGAGTCATAATTATAGAATTGGACTTAAGAAGAATTGACTCAGAATAGAAGTAAGAAAGACTTAGATGAAATAGAATGGGTAGAATAAGTTTTTCTAATCTCTTTCTTTTACATAGATCACCATAGATGAGGCCCGTCTTCAAGCCAAGAACTTCCGAAAAGGACTTTTCGAAACACCAGAGCATTATCGATTGAGACTTAGAGTTTTATGTGAGGAGTTTGCCCTAGCAGGACAACCTAAGACCGTCGGGGAAATGTTCCAAATATGGAAGAAGGGAATGATGCAAACTGAATGGAGGGAAGTGGTACAGACCATTCACAACTGCCTTATAGGAAAGAAAATGACCAAGTTAGAAATGATATATGCTGTAGAACGTATCGCTGCCATTGCTAAAGATAAGCCTATGTTGAAGGAAGCAACATTTGTCCTTAGAGAAGACGGAGGACGAACTTCACCAGATTTCCAAACATGGAGGAAAATTGGATCCATGTTCGTTTACGCCCATGATAACTTGATGGATCATCTCGAATGGATGAAGGCATACATCAACGACATCTTCCACTGGCATGGAGTGTACCAGGAAGTGCTACAACCCCCAACCCAAGTGCCCACT
This sequence comes from Combretum micranthum, assembly GCA_024138025.1. Lineage (NCBI taxonomy): Eukaryota > Viridiplantae > Streptophyta > Magnoliopsida > Myrtales > Combretaceae > Combretum > Combretum micranthum. The sequence continues at coordinate 113,474 of JAMXBD010001678.1, forward strand.
GAGCCATCTGCCTTTATGGGAATCCAACTAAGGAGGAACGAGCCCCTACGTCTACGAGATGATGGATCGATAATAAGGGAGGAGCCTATGGAAGAAGATGAAGAGAGTGAAGATTCTGAAGAAGACCTAGAGGAAGACAATGAAGCAGGATCGGAAGAAGAAAACCAGACCACTGTTGGAGATAAGGAACCCCGTACTAACACTGAAGAAAGGATCATCCGCTACTTAATGGGACGACAGACTCAAGGAAGGCAAGAATCAAACTCGGCCATGAATACAGACAGTGCTCCGCCTAATGAGAATAACAGCATGGAGACGGATGGAGCTGTTACTTGGAAAACCATCCATGACATAGTGCCAGAATTGACTAAGGATGAACTAACCAACGTACATGAAAGATCAAGGGAGGCAGCTCGAAAAAGGAGGAAATATTTTAGGCAATTCATGAGGGACTGGAACCCAGGATCGTCTAGCAGCAATCCTGGCGATGCGCCCAACGAATGAAGAGAGGAAGAAGGAAGATTGAGCATATCCCTAGAAGTTCAGCTTAGATTTTGTAACCATAGACAAGATCCACGATCTCAATCTATCTTTTAGTTTTCAGAACAATGCTTACTATTTTCTATGTATTTTCCTTTTTGTGATTTGTCTTATTTCTAATTTCATGTATGAACTTTATTTCTATGATGATGCTTTAAGTTTGATTTCAGAAATTATCTCGATTTAAATTTTATTAGCTTTTAAAGTTTCCGTTATATCCACCAATTTCCGGCAAAAATTTAACTAAGTTATCAAAACTTTATAAAACCTAACTTAGGAAAGTTTTAAACAGCCAAAATAGAAGTAGACAAGAGAGGAACAAAGCGCCTCTAACCAACCGGACATAGAAGTGGGTCAACCTGCTGTTCAAAGAACCGCACACCTAAGATGGACTTACACGCCACGTTAGGACACCTAACCCACGTGTTAGAAGAAATTAGGCAAAACATGCCAGCACAAGCACCTGTACCTAAGACAGCACCAGCAACAGCACCAGCATCTACACCAATACCGCCGCTACAACAAGCATCAACGGAGACATCTGTGCATAGGAATATGCATAGTCAAAGTCCACCCCTACCTCACCCCCATCGCCAAGGCCATATAAAAGCATGTTACCTGACTTCATCAAGAGCAACCGCTACTTCGAAGGGAGCTTACGACAAGCCAGAGGAGGCCGAAGATTGGCTGGCTCAAATAGAAATGTCTTTTGATGCATATGAAGTTCCGTCCCACCTGTAAATCAAGTATAGAACATTCATGCTTCGCCTGAATGCTAGGATATGGTGGGAATCAAAGAAAAGAGAATTGATAGCTCCAGTCTCTTAGGAAACATTCAGACATGAATTCTTGGAGAATTACTTCCCAAGAAGTTTATGAGTAAGATATAGTGCAGACTTCTTACAGATTGCTCAAAAGGGAAGAACGATCGAGCAATACGAAATCGAGTTCAGTAGATTGCTACAACATGCCCCTGATTCGTACAAGTACAGCGAGGAGTTGAAAAGACAAGTCTTTATAAGAGGATTGGACAAAGACCTGAGAATGAGGTTGGAAGAATTTGACATAAAAAATTTTCGAGAATTGGTGGAAAGAGCTCGAATTGTAGGAGCAAGGAAAAGGAGAGAAAGAAAAGGAGAAGAAGGAAACCCGATCGTTAAGAAGAAGTTTTATGTACAATCTAGTTCCATGCCTCCATCAAAGAAATTCAAGATCTCCAACAACTACAATAACGACAGTGGAAGGTTCACACCAAAAGACGTTCAGTGTTGGAAGTGCAATGAACACATTACCCGAAAAGTGCCCCCAGTTATTTGGAAAGTGTTTCTTTTGTGGAAATGCAGACCATAAGATATCAAAATGCCCAAACAAAGGAATTAATACTTGTCATGTCTGCAATCAAAGAGGGCATTTTGCCAATAACTGTCCACAAGGGAAGAATATTCTAACAAGATCATCAGAAGGAGTTGTGCCTATAAGGATTGGGAAAAGAAATGGAAGTGGAAGTGAAAGCAGACCAGGATCTACTGCTTCGGAAATTCGAATCTACAACTTGGAGGGACGATGGATAAGTGAAGAAGTAAACAAAGAGGATGGAAACTTGGTTACCTTAGAGTACATTAGAGGCTATAACAGCAACGTGGGAACCGGTAAGCCTCCAACCCTCTTTGTTGTTGTTGTTCCTTTATTTGAAGCAATGCAAAAGTTTAAAGTTTTTCTTTACATGGATGAATAGGAGTAATAATCCCCTAGCGTGTACATAAGAAGCTTTCAGTTAGTAAATCAGAATGTTTTGCTCTCTTGGAATTCAAAGTGATACATTCTTTCGATATATCTAGTCTAGACTACCGATAACAAACAATCAACCTAGTTTTAAGATCTAAAATCCCCATACGAAGGAATGATGAAACCCAAGAAAATGTTGATCGATCATTCAATAATGACATAAGGACATACAGTCGTTTGCGACTCTAGGGAATAATGGAGTTAAAAATCCTTGGGATAAGATGTATATCTCCAAGAAGGACCCCAATAAAAAGGTCACAAGGAGAACATAGAATTCATAAACCAATAAGACGGAAAGATAATATTGGTAAAGGACTTGCTATCACAAGAAAAGAAGAGACACATTCTTTCAAGTTGATAAAGAAGAGCGAATGACTATCTCAATAATACAGAAGGAATGAAATGGAAACCAACCCTTGGAGACATTCGCGATTTCAACAGAAGTTTTAAGGAGAAATCTGGATTCAGATTACATCCAAAGAAAAAGATCAACTTGGTGACTAGACTAATAACCTATAAGGGAGTCGGAGAAACAACAACAAGAAACTCTGGATCAAAGACCTTATGCAATAAAGTATACTGCCACGAGATATACCCGTTCAGCTTATGATGGAAGAAAAAGGATAAACCCTAAGCCAATGTGTTAACTTTCAAAAATGAACAAAGTGAACATCTACTCTTTCGAAGTGGAAATCTTTGACCAATTACAAGGGGCGAACTCGTTTTCTCAAGGTTTAGGATCACAATACTACCAATTAAAGACCAGATCAAGAAGGAATGACCCTTGGATTCTTTATAAACCCACAAGTTCTAGTAACGCTTTTTGGACTCGAACCAAGAATATAAGACCCTGTTGAAGAAGCGAATAATTGACGAAAATCGTGGTATAGCCTGAAGGAGAAAAAGAGATCATCAAAGAATGTAATCTTAAGTATAAGGAGATAGTAAAAAGAATTAAGAAGCTAAACATAGAAATTTCAAAACAAGACTTAAAGGAGGAAACAGTCGATAAGTTAATAAAGCCAACTGCGTAAAAAGAATAAAAGAGCTTAGATGAGAAGATACGAAGGATAAAGAGGAAATATAGAAAGAAAGGTGTATTAAAGGAAACTAAGGGACGATTTAGCATAACTAAGGACAAGGAAGTCAGTAAAAGAAATCATGAATATGCTACATAATATGGGGACCAACGGCATATTCAAAAGGAACTCAGATATGCCGAAGTTTAAGGGACATTAAAAGAAATGAAGTATTAATAAAGAAGTAAGAACACCAAAAGATGGAAGGATCTATGAAGACTCAATAGTACCGAGATAAAAATGGAATTAGCCTTTTCGAGATTTTAGATTTCTCCCATTGTTAGCAAGAAGGCGAAGACAATTGTAGCTGATTGACTGACAAAGATGATTCATTTCATAATCGGTCAATATAACGTTCTCTACGAAGCTTTATAAAGGAAGATGATATAAAAGCAAAAAGGTTCTAATTAGAGTCATGACAAACCAGGACAGGAGAATGGAGCAATGAAGAGGAACTAATAATGAACTTTGGAGAAAAAGAAACCCCTTGATACTATATGACAAACAATCAAGAAGAACAATTCAAAGATCTTGGAAGAACAATCAAGAATGACTCACGAAATGAGAAAGGCACAAGATAGACAAAAGAAATAAGACTGATCGAAAAAGAAGAACCTTAGAAATTTCAAAATGGAAATCATGGGTGCTTAAGGATAAAAAGGTGATCATCATATGATCTTTTGGGAAGTGATAAAATAAGTTGGAAGTTTAGCTTGACACCTAAATGTGGAAACATGCGACATATTCCAAACCCCTATATATAACGATTGGTCAAGGAATCAAGTTACAAAGATAAAGAGTTAAGTGCTTCTAAAGGAGGACTTTCTCTATAAGGAATATAGGCGTTTATCCCGAAAATTTCAAAAGATGAGAAATGAGGAAATCGATTAACAGGAACTTTTTCAAGTAATTTGAGGAGATATGGATAAAGCACAACCCAAGTATTCAAGTTGGTTGAAACCGCAAAATAGGAATTTCCAAGTTTTGAGGACAAAACTTTCTTTAAGGGGGGTAGGTTGTAAACCCCCAAATGTTTGGAATCGGTTTAACATAAAACCCTAAACCAAAAGTCAATCAGAACCCTAAAGGTCAACAAAACCCTAGTTTACCGTAACCGCCTAAGTCCGGCATTGACGTGTTCTTTGGCCCTAGAAAACGAAGTTAGAATAAGTATCCAGAATAGTTCGTAATAACCATAGGTTTTATAAAAATATCAGTTTTGTGAATTTCGGGTGTCCTTTGAACCCGATCGGACACAGTTCCCGAAAAACGTGTCTGGGAGCCCGGAATAATAAAAATATTCCGAATATACCGTTAGACTCGTAAAAATATAAAGTTTTCAAAAATATCAATTTCATAATTTTTCGGTAGCTAAAAATATCATATATCGTATTTATACGCATATTTTCTTACTACCGGTACTTTATTAGTCATATCTACTTTACATTACACTATTCATTACTATTCTACACTATTCTTTTATCTCTACTTTATCTTACACCTATTCTTACACACTACATAACCTATAATTTTTACTTTTTACCTTTCCCATAACTTTATTTCACATCTACCTTACATATTACATCTTTTATTTAACAAAAATAAAAAAAAAAATGAAATCTCTCTCCCTCCTTTAATTATGGCGGCCGCCCCCCCCCTCTCTCTTCCTCATCAATTTGTTTCAATTTTCTTTTATTTTAATCACACAAAAATCCCTCAACATTTTCCTATAAATACCCCTCTCTTTCAATTCTTTCACACATTCACTACCCACAAATTCTTACCAAAACTCTCAATTTCTCCTCTCAAAACTCTCAAAATACCATCTCAAAACTCTCTCAAAATATTTCTACAACAGCTTCTACCAACAATTAAAACCCATAACCACATAACCATACCAAAGTCTTCTTTAGGTAACCACCTTCTACTATTTTCTTCTTCTTCATGTATATAACTTTACATGACCATAGTGTGAGTTTCCAAATACTATAAGTTATGGAAGCTACATTATGTTCATGTATTGTTCTTATTCATGAAAAATCTATTTATGTTCATGTTATTATTTTTATTCATATTATTGCTACTATATCTAAATATTATTATCTATATTATCTATTATATATATATATTATTATATATACACATATCCTTTAGAGCATATAAGTTCACTTGCAATTTATTTACTTTTATGCAATGCAATTTATTTACTTTCATGCAATGCAATTTATTTACTTTCCTTTGCAATTTATTTATTAATTCCTTGCAATTTATTTATTCCTTGTTAAATTAAGACTAGTTTCTAGTCTTAAACTTGTCATCATCAAGTCAAAACAAATTTTCTTTCATTTTATTTTATTTTGGGACTAGTCTACTTCTTAGTCTTGGGAGCCTTGAAAAAGCTAAGACTCTAATACTTGACTTTACTATTTATGTTTTATGTTACTTTTGCTTACTATTATGTTCATTTAAATTGTTGTCCAAAATTTCAAGTTCTAAAATAATTGACGAAAAGGAGATTTTTACAAGTTTACGAAAAGTAGGAAATCTATGGTTTGAAAACAAAAATAAAGTTATCTCTTTTCAAGGTAAAAAAAGAAACCACTAAGATTTTAGAAACTACTTTGACTATAAAAAGTTTCTTAAGCTACATATTGTTCCACTTTGTTTTTGCCAGGAAAATAAATTTTTATGCATGGATGATTTCTATGAAAAACATAAGAGGAAGGGATGAGAATTTTCAAATAAAGATTTTTGTAAACAAGTAGAAAAAGGAATTTGTACGAGAAAAATAAATGGGAAGAATAGTGTATTTTCTAAAAACTCCAAAATAGTATTAGTATAGAAAACTTAGAAGGAAAAAAATTATTTTCAAAAGGTTACTTAGATATATATAAGCCAACATAAAACATGTTTGTAAAATAAAAAGAAACAAATTAATCATTTCAAGGAGTTTACAAAATTCTTGTAATCTATATTTTTCTAAACAACTCCAAAACCGACATAATTTTACTTAAGTAAAATAAATGCACAACAAACACTTGAGCATGCTTAAATATGAGCTATATAGTTACAAAAAGAGAATTTTTCAACTCTATAGATAACTAAGTATTTATCAAACAAATTTTGATTTCTTGAACCAAGTTATTTTGTGTTGGAAAATTCGTGGTGAACTTTGTCGCCACTATTTCGGGGTCTAAATGATATAGTTTGACAAAAATAGTATTAGAAATGGATAGATCTTCTCGAATAGGTAGAAACCGGTATATTATATGCACGATCCCGAGTTAAAATGACCAAGTTATTGCCATTTTAAGTTGGAACATTTCTTTATACGAACTTTAACGTTCTTTTGACACTGTTTTGTCAAATTTCAAGGAAATAATCAAGGAATACTCATCGTGGGTATTTTTTTTGGCTAAGTGACCCCGAGGATTATTACGATTAAGTGGAGTGTGTAAACGACTCATCCCCCTAGAGGAATAGTCGACATGGCATCGTGAGTTTATTTCCATTAAATGCTATACTTGTTGTGTTTGTAAATTAGTTGCATTAGAATTAGGAAAAGATAAACCGATGTGTATGTAAAATAATTCTTTGAAAGAATTTTAAGAATATCTGAGCCGGAATTGTTTTAAATGTTTGTTTTAGTATAACATTTGATTGGCATGAAATTCTTTGATCGCCTTAAATTCAAAATAATTATGCTATGACTTTATAAATAAATGAATTCATACATACCACGAAGTGAGTCATATTGCATTTTGGGTTATTATTCTTGGGTGAGAAGGATAGTAAGCTCATGTCGAAAGCAACACTTGGCGGAAAATCCGAAAGCGATTGCTTGGCGGCTTAAGGGAAATGCTTGGCGGATGATCGAAAGCAAGGTCAAATCAAGTAGATTCGGAATGCTAGGCTATGAGTGCTCGCGAGCATAAAACTTTTTAATTAAAACTACTTGTTTTGAAGTTAAGTATCACCAAACCCCAAATGGAGGGCGCAAATCCATTCAACATATAGTTCCCGGAAAACTATATGCTTATTTGCTCACATGTATGTTGCATTACATTTGATTGTTTAATTAACTTGTTTGAAATCTTGTTACAGGAAGTTATTTATGAAAATAGTTCTCACTAAGCCTATTAGCTTATACCTCCATAGATATCTTTTGCAGTTTCTCTACTTATGGTTAAGGCCACAAGGACCCTGCACGCAGGTAATTTCTTTTAGATAAAGAAATTTTAGATGAAGTTTAGTATTAGAGAAAATGTACAAATATCTTGTAATAGAATAGTAATCTTGGGAAATGTCCCTAAGTTTGTAAAACCATTTATATGAATAAATGTTTATTATGAATCCTCTTTTCTTAATATGTTTTTATATCTCCTTAAGCTTCATAATTCCATATATGGTCCTCTAAAGTTGTGAAAGTACGTCTTACACTTAATGTAAAAGCTTTTGGGAATGGCTAAGGTTGTCATACTTAAGCTTTAATTTTGAGTGTGGTGGACTGTCACGTTTATGGTACTTTTTGGGGCGTGACACTTAACATCAAAGGTACCCAGATTTGTGCATTATGGCTTTTGATATGCCCAATATTCCAATTTCGACAATAGCATATGAGTCTGCATTTAGTATTGGTGCTTGTATTCTTACTAAATATAGGAGTTCTCTTCATCCTGAAAATGTGGAAGCTTTATTATGTACACGTAACTGGTTACAAGGCTTTGCATGGGAAGGTAATTTCATCTTTTAATAGTATAATCACTTAATTTAATGTTTACTTTCAATAATTCCATCTAATTATATACATTATTTGGTGATTTGTAGATGAAAGTTCAAAACGACTTGAGATAGCATTGTCAAGGGCAGATTTGAATGTAGTTATTAATGGTTGATGGATGGAAGACATGTTTCTTGGTTTCTTTTAGATATTAAGCTGGTTAAAATAGTTATATTAATGTTATGAGATTTTACTCACTATTATGTGAAAATTGTAGCATTTGAATTATGTTTACAGGTTTTTGGGTTTGAGTTATAGTTTATGTTTTACAAGTAAATATTATTTTGGGAGTATTTTGTTTATTATTATCTTATATGTATTTTTCAATGGTTTTGATATTTTTTCTTTAACTTATGGAATGGACATTTGTAGATGAAGTTTATCTTTCCAGAGGCATGAGTGATGTCCATCTTTCTTTGCGGTTTCTTTGTTGACAGAAGGACATGAGTGATGTGGGAAAAATATAAAAATTATCTCATGTTAGATTTTGCACAATATTTATCTCAAATGGCAAAGGTGGGACAATGACTTATAATTTATAATTTGTTGTGAATTTACGTTGGTTGTTGTTGCAGAAAAGATATTACATTTATTAAACAAGTCAAGTTAGTGAGTTGGCTCATTTAACCCACTAGCCCACACGGCTGAGTGAAGTTATAAATTTTGGTCGTTTATCAATGGGATAAATTATTAGCTCCCATTTAACTTGTGGATAAAGTGGCCGAGTCGGGTTGCCCGTTTAACCCACTTGCCACTCTAGGTTTAAGTATATAATATTTGTTTCTTAAAAGAGAATAAAAAAAAAAACTAGTATTAGATAGTTTTTACTGTATTAGGTATAATCCAATTATTTTAGTTTACTTCTTACATTAATTTCTACTGGATAGACCTTAAATTTCTAAGGGCCATTTTAGTATGGACTTTAGATTATTGGGTGTACCTATATCTTGCAATAATGGCCCAAAAGCTTATTATTTAATTTTACCAATTTTATTTATTCATCTTAGACCTAAGAATATTTATTAATTCAAGATAAACCCTATAACATTTTCAATCTTTAAGTTAAATAAGCTAATTTAGGTCTTGGAATTGGCTTACTCAAGTAATTTGAGTTATTAATTTGTTTATTTGTGCGACATATCTAATAGTGTATTGGACCTTATCGATAGTGTGCTATCTATTATTTAGTAATCAAGCACATTATTATTATTATTATTATTATTAATATTATTATTATTATTATTATGTATAAGCGTCCGGTAGATCAAATTACATTTTTGGGATTGTGTCTAGTTTGGTTTGGCTTAGGTTGAATTGGTCTTGGTTGGGTCAATTTGGCCCATTTTATTTTTAATCTATATATTTCTTGATTTTATACATGTATACACTGTTGTTGCTGTTTATGTATGCAGGGAACCAACCCATTTTTAGAAGTTTATGGTTCGGTTCAAGGGCACTTTGTCAAATTGGTCATGGATCGGGTCAATTCAACTCACCGTAAATTATCTATTATCTTTTTTAATTTATTTAAATCTTCTATATATTATTTTATTATTATTATATTATTATTATGATTCGCATATGCACTAAATCGGGCGTTCAGGGGGTTTCGTCCTTTGAAGATCAGCTTTGGGTCGCGTCGTTGGTCATTCAGTTAGTAATCTTTTGATTGGTCTATTTTGTGACAGTTTAACCCATTGCATATATATATACGCACACACAGACACACTATTGTTCTCTCATCCACAATTTAAGTTAATATTTTTCTATTTTCTTTAAAATGGGTCTAGGCTCTAATTAAGTCCAACTTTATAAACTGTCCACCTCCAAAACCATAATTTTTCGCTTGCTCTTGCTGAAGCCTAAATTGGAATTAAAATCAATTTGCTTTCTTATTGACCGATCCCAATTTTATTGATTTGGTTTGTGGGTCTTCTTATATAAACAAATTCCTAAAAAATGGGTCTGTTTTTCTTAAAAATGGATCTATGAGAGTTCATTGGCACATTTACCTTTAAAAGATATGATGTGCGATATACCTAATCTGTAAGAAGCTCACATAACCTATTTTGAGGATGATTGAGTTGGATTCAAAATGTGTAGGTCTTGATTTGTGCAAAACAGTTAAATTGTAGGGTAATTTTTTGCTAGAAATTATAAAAAATATATATTTAATTACTAATTCAAATCATTACATATGTATATTACATCCTTTTAACTTCATAATTTCATAAAATTACATCATTTGACTATGTCACAACATGAACTTGGTAGCAAAAATCAAAGAGAGCACCTCAAGTCCCTTTTATATCAGTAGCGGTGCAATATAGGGGAAAATGATGACCAACTTCGAAATACATTTAAATGATTGAGCATTAGGCAATACCTAAATCAACTTAGCCCATCATGAAACATTTAATTCATGCAACTTTCGTATTCAAATGTACTTACACATAGTTTGATCCTTCCCCCTAAGGTTTCAATTCGGTTGGGGCTCTTAGTTATTCTCACCAAAAGTAGCAAGTTCAACAATATCAAGGGCTACACCTCTATAAAATCTCCTAGATAGCAAGATTAGCCTCTTCAAAACATTAATTATTTATTGATTTTATCTTCAATATGTTACATGCCTAGTCGACTACATTGTACCAAATATTTTAGGATCAAAGTACTCTTCAAATACTTTATTCAATCACACGTTCATCCCATTCCTACTTCTATCTTAGAAATTGATTAATAACCTTAGTTGAGTATTGTGGAGCCACTCCTTTTTCCACCAAGATGGCAAGATCTCCAAGGCTTCTCCTAATAATTTCTTCAACCTCCTTAATGAGTTTTCAAGATTAAGGTATCTTGTTAGTCCCTCATTGTAAATTTCTACTTATGTAACCAACTTCAATGAGGAAGGAGAAGACTAGTTTACTTAGTCTATATATTATGGAAGCTCCTTTTCCATAAGAAGGCAACCTAAGACTCCTTAATTCCTCTTTGGATCAATAGTATAACCACCAACAATTTACTTTAGTAATTATCCTTGAGGTATGCCATAGTTTTTAGCTATGACGGATTTAGGGTTTTAGTAGGGTTTAGAGGATTATTTTATTTTACTTTGAGGAATTTTCTAAATGGAAAAAAAAAAAGAGGATCCTAGGGGTGGTGGCGGCAACTTAATGGCACTAATCACTAAGAGTTAAGACAAAACATAGATACATATAAAATTAACCTCTTTTCCTATTATTATTACTTTGCCATAATTTGGTCCTAAGAAAACCCACTTCTCTAAAGTCTTATTACATCCTAACTATTTAATTAAGACGCTTGGTTTAGTAGGTTTGGCTTAAGAATAGATGGGTAGATCTAAATAGGCATTTAAGACCCTTTGAATATTGGTTAAATCAATTATAAAAAAAAAATGCCCCTAAAATCTTAGTTAATCATCTTCCAAATTATATATTAGTTTATTTTGATTATTTTTTAATATTTCACTACTTGTAAAATTTCTAGAATATTAATTAGGCATAAGCTAATTGAACTTAGACCCCATTTGTTTTGAGGAAAGTATTTGTTAGTCAAAATAGTTTTTCCTTGAAAATGTTTTCCAGAAAAATAATATATTTTTAATTGTTTGGCTAATTTTATGAAAATAATTTTTTTGTGTTTATAATTTCAAGGTAACTCATATATTTTAGGTATAAAAAATAAAAAAATTGCATATACTCTAATGAGAAATAAATCTACTTAAAAAAAAATATTTGATAAATAATAATAAATAGATTTAGATAGTAATGATTGGTAGATGGACTCATAAATGATAAAAAAAAAATGACTTATACATTTATATTCCATAATTCGTTTTCCAAAAAAATATGCAATGAAAAGTTTATGTTTTCTAATACAAGGAAAAATGTTTTTCACTAATTGTCTTATTTTTTCTTAAACAAACATGAAAACATGTTTAGACATTTTCCTTAAAAACATTTTCATTAAAACAACGAGACCTTAGTTCGACTTGAACTTGATTTGTAGATTAGTTGAGTTTAAACTCATGTACATGTGTGAGCTAGCTCATTTAGACTCATAAAGTCTCACACGTAAACTCATGAGTTATGCATATATATTATGTGATAATTATCAAAATCAAAATACAGTTTCTAAAATATTACATATTTTAATCTTATTTATTACTCACTTATCTATTTATTTATATACTAATTTTATACATTTAGTTTTGTACATTTATTTTTATCTCATATCTTTAAGCTATAATCAAGTCGATTTTAGTTCATGAACCAAAGTGCCCATAAGTTATTTAAGTTTAATTTATAAATGAGTTAAACTCAAGTTCAAAATAAAGCTAGTTAGCTAAATGAGTCGAATTTGAACTTATAATTTTCAAGTTTTGTGTGAAATCAATTTTCCCTAAGCTTGATAATTTTTTAATCTAGCTGGGCTTAAGTTATCCAAATTTCAGCTTAATTCAATCCATTTATAACCCTAATCGGGAAAGTTAAGTAGTGTAAAGAGAATGAGTTAGGAGTATAGTAACAATTTTAGTTTGTGGAATTCAATAAAATTGAATAGGATTGGAATATAATTGTAATTCCTAATTATTATACAAAATAATAACAATTATCTTGTATGTAGTAGTTAAATTTACATTAGTAATAGATTGGGAATATATTTAAAAATATCAGTGTATCCTTTCTTAATTTATGATTGTACCATTGTGCTAGCGGGCTTTATGGTAAAATACAAAAATATGGATACAAAAGGGAAAAAATGACATTACCATTTTATTTCTGTAAAATAATTGTAATTCCTAACTTGACAGCAAAGTAATTTGGAAATCAGAACTAATATTTTTGTAGAAAAGAATAAATGCTTTATTTTGCTAATATAAAATCAATGGATGGTAAAAGTATCCTTTACCTTATTTAGTTCTCAAATTGGTTAGTCTACGCAATAATTTTTTTTTTTAAGTAATGATTACTTTTGCTTTTGTCTTTAGTTTAGGTGAAGACATCAGAAGCACTTTTGCTTTTGTCTTTAGATATTTTTTTTTTTTTTTTGTCTTAGCTTAGTGAAGACATTAGAACTTTAATTTTATATGCTATTTTTCCCAGTCAAGTTTTTGCTTCCTTTGTCGGATTAATTATTCGCTGTACGTAAATCAATCCTTGAAGGTCTTTTCAAAATTAAAGGTGATTCTAGTAATTTCAAGCTGTTAAGCTTTTATAGAATTTTTTTTTTTTAAATCACATTTACCATCTATTTAGAAGCTAGAATAAGAGAAGTTACACCTTCTAAAAATCATACCTCAGAGGATCGTCGTAATATTTTCTTGTTTTTTCTTTATCCAAAGCTACTTGGCTTCAAATATTTTCTAGTAGCTTCTCAACTTATAATAACAAGAATAATTACAATAATAACACTAATAAATTATCCCAGATGTTTATTTTCGTCCAAATGCCGAAAGGATAGAAAAAATTCTTTTTTAAAAACATTTTGCACAAAACAAAGGCACTCTTCTTCCTACAATTTTTGTTAAAGTTACCAGTATAATTATGCTAAAATATTAAATTTATAGATATTATGTGAATATTATGTAATACTCTCTTTATTTGTGGGCTTAAATTTAATTAAGTTGAATTAAGTGGACAATTTAAATTTAGTGGAGTTATAATGATTAGTGCATGCATAGAGATTCACACTCATGATCTCCTCCTTTGATATTATGTTAAAAATTAGGATTATAACCAGATTTAGACTTATAAATATAATATAGTATGATGTGGGTACATATTATTTTATTATGTAAGAATCTTCAAAAAGATAGTACAAAACAATGGAGCAACTAATACCTATCTATCATGATAACGTGTAACACGTCAAGTTTTCTTTTTCCTTATTTTGTTTATTTGCTTTCCTTTGGTGTTTACCAAATGTAATGTGTTTTCCATTTAGGCTATAACAACCTAAGTCTAAGACCATCTTATTTCATATCAAAAACAAAACATAGGGAGGACTAATATGAGCACAGAATAGCTCAAGAAAATTTTACTCCAAAATGCCATGAAAGGGGAATGGAATGCATTAATTAGAATTTACAGGGACCATCCAAGCATCCATGGAGCCACTCTCACTAGAAATCGTGAGACAGCACCACACATTGCAACTTCCGATAACCAAGAAGAGGTGATTGAAGCATTAGTCAAGTTGACCATGGAAAAGCAAAATGAGCCGACGGAAGTATTGAAGAAAGAAAATGAGAGAGGAAATACCCCTCTCCACTTGCTGCTTTGATGGGAAGTATAAGGATGTGCAAGTGCATTGCCAATGGTCGTCCATCATTGGTAGAAATGCGCAACCAAGAGAATGAGACCCTCTGTTCTTGGCTGCTCTACTTGGTAAGAAGGAAGCCTTTTTATGCCTCAACTCGTATGTCACCGACAAAGAATCTAGTTATTCTTATTGTTGAAGAAAAGATGGTCAAACCATTCTTCATGTCGCCATCAATGGAGGGTACTTTGTTATGTCTCCTCCCCATTGAAATGTCTGAATTATTGCTTACTCTTCCTTATATCCATAGAATGGAAAGTTTATTATATTATGTAGTGAAGCAGCATTTTTTCTTGCATCTTTACAAATTTGGCATTTCAAATCATACACTTGTATATAAATCTAGTTTATTCTGTAAACGAGCAAGGGCAGACGCCACTTCACATCCTTGCAACTAAGGCTTCAGTCTTTGGAAGCAACATCTACCTTGCTTTATACATCATTTTCGATTCACATGAAAATACTTGTTATGTATGTGCATTTACGACGGTTGAGAAATTCAAACCACTAAAAGCGACCATGCAAGTACATGCGGATGATTCTGGCCAAAGGATGGGAGACATGGAAAATCCTCAAGCAATGAAGTAAAATAGTTCATATAATAGCCGAGGTAAGAAACTAAGAAATTCTGTATATTTAGAATATACTCAAAATTTTGATTTACATATCATAATAGAATTCTAAAACAAAATTTTTAGAATAAATTGTAAATACAATTCTTATGTTTACTTTATAAAACTGGGAATTCTAGGTTTTAAAATTGAGCACTTAGACTATATTCTTTGAATAGTGTGTTTTTATATGATAATTTAATATTTGACTATTTAAAATAAAGGATCAATTACAAAAACATGACTTGTATGTTGATCAGTTTGCAAACACATGATCTGTGTTAATTTTTGATAATTAGATAATCCAAGTTTCATATAAAAGTGTTAATATTACGTGATAATTTTAGAATGACACATGTTAAAATTTTTTGGGTTATAAAAATTAATTTTACATTTTTTTCATTTTTATTAATTTTTAAAAATAAATTTAAACATTTTATTTTATTTAGTAATATTTATATTAAATTCTTTTTTTTTAGTCCAATAAACTTCTAACACATATCCCTCTAATAGTAATTAATTATATTAACACATTTGTATGAAACTCGATTTACCTAATTATAAAAAAAAATTAACACGGGTGATGTGTTTGCAAATCGATCAAAACATAAATCATACTTTTATAATTAATTCTCAATAAAAATTAAAAAATCTATAATTTAAAAGAAAACTAATATATAATCGAGGACAAAATACTTGTATAGGAATCCTATACATATGATGCAAGACTCCGCATGCAAATTAATTTGAAAGGAATGAGAACACGGTAAGAATACGATAACTAAATAATAATAATAATAATAATAATAATAATAATAATATAATAGATGAATTATACTAAAGGTATGAACCTTTGGAGATAAGTTCATTCAATGTATTAATGTTTTGAATGACTTAAAAAAGAAACTAACGTTTTGTAAAATTCATTTAAGATATCAATATTTAAATTAAACTTCATAATTTTCCTTAACAGTAAATTATTCATAATTTTTTTTCCAAAAAATTTTTCATACCTTATTTTACTTACTTTGCAAAACGTTGATTTCCCTTTTTAACTACTTAAAAACGCTATATTTTAAATGAATTTATCTTTAAATGTTAAAACCTCTTTTAAACTTATCAAACAAATACCATAAATGAACTTTACCTCAAAACTTTGATAACTTTCAAGTAATTATTATCCCAAAATAAATTGTGCAATAAATTTATGACTATTAAGAAAATTTCACACGAGAATAAGAGAATTTTTCTTCCCCATACACGCATATCATATCAAGACTAGTTCTTGACCCGAATGAAGGTAAGAGAGTGCACATCTCATTAGCACAAATCACCGCCAATTATTTTATTACAACTTTTCAGCGTTGAAAAATCAATTGGTCAGTTCCAAAAACAGATTTGTTATGCTTTTTATTTATACGATAACAATACTTATTATTAAACGAATTTATTACTTTTATTATGAAATTACATGTCATCCAAATATACTTTACTAAATTACAAAATATAGTTCTATCTATAAACTAATCCATGCTAAACCGATATTTAATAGTCTAGAAAACTTTATAATTCTTCTTGTGTGGTTTGGAACAAACTGCATTCTCATGATTAATTTGATTCAAAAGGAAAAACAAAGCCAAACCGAAGCATAATCTCACTGTACATGGATGGTTCCCGTTAGCACATCTAGAGATTAGGTGTTATTTGGTTGGCAACATTTTGAGTTATTAATCAAGATAAAACTTCTTCTTTTTTTACAAAATAATCCCAGTACTAAATCAAACTCCTTTATTGTTTATGGCAAACCTCATGTGCTCTCTCTCTCTCTCTCTCTCTCTCACACACACACACACATGTACAAATTTGATAGTATAAAAATTTTGGAACAAGATACAATAAAGTCATTCAATCAAAAGCTAAATTAACATTTTCTTTCAATAATTATATGCCACCAGCTCACCATTACCAGCACTACCATCCTAATTACCAACACTATTGCTACATTTACCATCACTACCAATACCATCACTATTGCTACATTTATCATTAGTACTAATACCATTACTATTGCTACCAACGTCAGTATAACACTAGCACTATATTACCATTTACCATCACTACATTATTACCACTACACTACCACCACCACTCATTTTTTCATTCAAATTACCACATAAGAAAATCTCAATTATCACTATTACTTTTATTATATCATTTCACCACATCACCACCAATATTGTCATATGTTCACACCATCATTACCATGACTACATTACAATCTCTATATTACTAACACACCTTACTACTTTATACCATCATTACTTCTATCTTCATCACATAGCATAAGCCTATCATATCAATTGATTAATGAATGACCTAATATGGTTTGGAGTTGCAATATTGGTTGATGGTATGATGGTAGTGACATTGGCAATGGCCATAGTAAGAGTGCTAAGATGATGATGGATATGTTTATCAAAATAGTTATTATAGTGTAGTTGTCACAATTAATACAAGCGTGTCACAAGATTCACTATATACAAGCATCAAAGTACATGAATACAAGTTGTACTCCTTTCTACAAAATTTCATATTAAGCTCAAAGTCTCATAGGCTAACAAAATTTTAGATAACCTAATACTTAACTAGTTATCTTGTAGGAATCCTAAAATGATCCAAACTCTCCCGACGATTAATGACATGCAAACCACCAAAATGCATAATTAGCATCTCATGAAGTAGCAAGATTCTCGTCATTATCCAAAAGTTAAACAATAAGGGTGAGCTGAAAAATTTTGTACACATCAAGCATTATTAAAACACGTACATTGCACTACCACAAGCAACTTAAATAACTAATGAAATAGTCAATAAAATATACAAATAATCACAATTCAAATTTAGCATCAACATAATTGATATCCTTACTAATATTAGAAATCAAATTTTGCTAAATAGGTTTTGAAATTGTCTCCCAAAAACCTTTCCTCCCCCTCCCCCCCTTCTTCCTCCACCAAATCTTTACCACCAATAAATACAATCAAGTAATAAAAATAAACAGATAGACCCAACAAAAAGATAATGGGCAAGACTGAAACACAAGATATGATGCAGGGCCTTAAAATGAGTTCAATCGTGAAACCTCAA
Source organism: Combretum micranthum (assembly GCA_024138025.1). Classification (NCBI taxonomy): domain Eukaryota; kingdom Viridiplantae; phylum Streptophyta; class Magnoliopsida; order Myrtales; family Combretaceae; genus Combretum; species Combretum micranthum. The sequence goes on from JAMXBD010001678.1 coordinate 131,755, forward strand.
AATGATAACATCCATTACTGAACCACAAATAATGCTCATTACCAAACCACAAAAATTCTCCATTAATGATTTGAAGCTAATCCAAAAGATATATCGAAAACATCACTATACCCATGTACCCTAATAGTTTCGTCCACCGTGATTCATCTTTTGATTAAACAACTAATGACGACCCAACAAACTATATGAAGTACTCACTATAAGAAAACTAGGTTTTAAGATGAAAATTTGATCTCTATATGTAAATTTATACTTGTAAAAACCATCGTTACTTATTTTACTTGTAGAAATAGAACCTTTTTTTACCAATTTTCCATCATAAAATTTCTATCTCTAAAGTTCTTTTTGTAGTGCCACATTAGGACCACATTAGATAAATACTTCATCAAATACTTATTAGAATGAAAAAGAGGAACACATACCTTATTTGTTACGTAAATTGAGCCTTATCATCTAACTAATACAAAGGATAAAGTTAAGGATAGTCGTGTTGGTAACTTTAACTTATCAACAAGTGTAGTTACCACCACAATAATAAACCTTCTTATATCAATTATAGCCACATAGCTACTCTATTAATAGGCATTGCATTTCCAATAACTTGCTCAACTGGCTCGTCCTCATCTCTTCTCTCTTCATTTCCATGAAATCTGACTATTTCACTTTTCTCCCTATGCTCTTCTTCACTCTTTACATTACCACTATGATTCACCATCTCACAACAATTTCAAAATTATGTAGCAATATGTCCATAACCTAGGCATTTAAAACACTTAATAGCTCTACAATTCTATTTAGTAGCCATGCATTACGCAGGTTGTTAACTAGTTTTAATAAATTCTTACAAACTTTTATTTTGATGAAAAGAATATGACAAAACAAATGTCTATAGTTTCAATTTTTGCAATTTTAGCAGTTTAATACTGCATTTAGATTTTGTAGTTTTTATTAATTAATTATTATATTATACACCATCAAAATAAATGTTCCTTAAATATTATTTAATAGAGGCACTAAAAAAAATACTTTAGAAGTAGAAGTACTAATTTGCCAAAATCTAAATATCAAATTTCAAAAATTAAAAGTACAGCACTTGGCTTGCCTTTGTCATTTAGCTTTCATTTCGGATTTTCCTTTTCCACACTACATTTGTTAGACCCCTTTGACTCATCCTTTGCCCTCTTTTCACTACCCCTCAATCTACTACCATTCTTACTACCGTTCTTATCATTAGACCAATAAACTCTCCTTACTATTCTTAGATTTAGAAAAGGTGCCTAAAGATTTGTATGATTCTCTTTTTCCCTGCCTTTTGACTTTCTCAGCTATTTGAATGTTCTCCTCCAATATAAATATCCCTTACAGCTTCACCATATTAGCAATCTCATTCTACTACCTAGTGATGAATCAAGTAATAGCTTACTCTAAAGCCTTTATAATTGGACTTCATACAATACCTATCTCAAATTCTTAAATATTTAGGAATGCTCATGGATCTTTGACACAAAAAGTGTAACCCATCTACAAATCCTAATTATAATGATTAGGTAATTAAATTTCAATAAAAGATTTTGAATTTTGGGAAATGAAATTATGAATTGGCCCAAGACTGGAAACCTCAATTAGCCTTTTTAATGGTAATAGTTATTTCAAAGATCGTTAAGTGGTTCCTCATTTGTAACAATGCAAATGCAATTAATTAATAGAATGAGTACTTAGTGGCATGGTGGGATGCTTACCTTTGTAGTCTAGTTTCTTGTAACCATAGAAATCTAGTAATACTAGGAAGCCAAATGGGTCTAATAAAGGTCATATATACATACCCTCACAGGTTTTGTTAGATCAGCATTTTCATTTATGTTTCTTTCCACAATACAAAGTTTCAAATAAATATTAGTATTATGCTTACGGTAATAAGTTAAATGAGGACAAGTAATATATATTTTCATTGCAGATTCCAAGGAGTTAGTCAAGCCCAAGCAGATCAATTATTTCCATCTAACTACAGTATTACTTTGAGTTTATAAAGGTTTTATCTAAAGCAATGATGGTGTTTCTTGGATTTGGTATGTCCTTGATAAAATCTTAAATTTCCCATTGAAATCTTTATTTTGGGAGAAATAAATAGATGCCATGTATACCATACACTATGTTGAATTATTGCTACATTTCTTATGATTCGGCGCTACTTAAGATCTGCAAAGCTAAAGAAGATCCAATTGATAAAAGAGAACACATATGGTCTCTTCAAATAATGAATGAACTCCTACAAAGATGTATGGTATATGAGTATGATTGCCATGGAAGGAATCCCCATCATTCCCACAAAGGCGATAAAAAGGGGAAATGATATGTCATGCTTCTCTAGATCATGCTCATGCCACCATATCTCAATACAAAGAAAAAGAGAAAGAGACAGAGAAGACCTCTTCTAAATGTGTAAAACATAAAATGAAGAAGGATGTAGAGTAAAAGGATGAATAAGGTGAGGCATGCATGGTCTTATGACCCTAATAAGGTTAGTTATAACTGAAATCATACTAATAAAATAACTTTATGACAGACATTACACTAGGTACAAGAGAAATGAGACTTAGAGAGACACCAATATTTGTTGCTACAAAACATGGTAATATTGAAATGGTGGAGAGGATACTAGATCTTGTCCCAAAGGTTACTCATGACACTAACTCTAGAAGAAGAATATAGTGTTGCTTTCAATAAAGAATAGACAACCACATATATGAGCTGTTGCAAAAGCGAAACATACTTAAAGATAGCATATTTCATTAAGCGATGAAGATGGAAATAGCGCACTACATATTGCTGTGAAGCTTGGGACTACAGGCCCTCATTGATTCCTGTGCTGCTCTGCAAATGCAATGGGAGATCAAGTGGTTTCAGGTAATTTACTCATTATGATCCTAGACATCATCGAAGAATACTTATTGTCAACCTTGTTGAAAAAATTAAAGCTTCTAGTTTCATTATTTTTCTTAGAGATGTTTTATATGCTTAAAGTTTGTCAAAAACTCCATGCCAAAGAATTTCTTTGTTCAGTATAATAAAAAAAGCGAGACTACAAAAGGCATATTCTCAAAAACACATGAAAAACTCATAGAAAGTGGAGGCTTGTGGCTAGCTACTACATCTAAATCTTGTTATTGCCGCATCGATTGTTGTTCCAAGCAAAACTGATGGACAAAGTGGAGCTCCAATCTTAGAAAAGGAGACAACATTTGATGTGTTTGCCATATCATCATTAATTGCTCTATGCTTCTCGGACTTCTGTTGTCTTATTCCTAACCATCCTCACATCTAGATACCAAGAGAGAGATTTTGTAATCGACTTGCTAAGGAAACTAGTGGGTTCGACTTCACTTTTTATATCCATAGTTTTGATATTAATGTCATTTTGTGATGGCTATTTTTTCATCCTAAGAGATCAGTTGAAATATGAAGCATGTCTTATATATGTAACAACATGTCTACCTATGACCTTGTTTGCAGCGGCCCAGTTCCCATTGTACTTTGATCTCACAATAGCCATTTTCAAAAAGGTACCATAACATAGCTACAAGGTGTCACAAGATTAAATATCTTGATGGTCATAAACTTGTATAAACATTATTACTTGTTAAATTCAATTCCCTAATAGACCTAAATTTCTTTCTCTCTTGTGCAAGATGAGTGAAGCTCAATGTGCCATGAATAATGTAATCATGTTGCTTGTTGAAACCTATAAAAATTGGGTATGGTAAAAAAATGGATCCACCCCCACAACCTCCCAACCTAACCAGGGCGCCCCCAACCCCCCGGTCTTTCATCATTTTTCTAAATGGACAAATACCAATTCATTCTCTTCTTTTTTTTTCACTGAAAAAGCCCATCCAATGGGTGTCCAACAAATATTAATCTATTTTCAACAAGTGGACAATGCAGTTTTTATAAAACTAAGTATATGACCATTTGTGTGTCTTATTGAAGTAAAGTAATGTGTGTTTGAAATGCAACCCATGGCCTATGCATCTTGATTTAATTCCATTAAGATATTTTCTTTCATATACATTTACATACCCACACATGTATGTTATACCAACATCCAATTCCTAAGGTCCTTTATATGGGAACCTATGCAAAGCATCTCATTTTTTGAGGTCCTACGGGATTAGTATGGTCCTTAAAACTTTTTGGAATCCTCTGTTATTGACCTCAAAAAGTAAGGTACTTCACCTTTTATATATATATATATTTTGTTATGTTTATTTTACAAAGGTATATAAAACTTACAAAACCTAAAAAGATATTAAGGGCCTTATGTATAAAACTTTTGAGATAAGATAAGGAAGTTCTTTATAAAAATGTTCTTAAAATACTGATGTGATAATTTGAAGACCTCTTTAAGGTCCTATAAGATGTGAATGCTCTAAGGGGTCACACTTATGATAACCTAGGACAAGGCTTTTATTGGTTCATTTTTATTTAAATTGTTTCTATAATTGTTATAAAAAAAAAAGAAATTGTTTCTATAATTCATTTATTATAGGTTTTTGAACAAACTTACTTAGTAGTTACACCAACATTATAATTCATTGAATCTTGGCACACCTTAATATGGAATTAAATTCTTACTCCTACAAAGTAACCTGTAGTATCCGATCTTAGTCCTCATTTTTTAGGTACCAAATCCAATTCCTTGCGTTGTACTTGGCATTAGTGACAATGTTATTATAACCACTAAAAAAAAAATTCTAACTCCTAGCTAATAATTGATTTCCTTGGGAAATAATAATAATAATAAATAATAATAATAATAATAATAATACACATTGATAATTGATCCACATTATTCCAATCAAGATTTTATCATATTGTAGCCTTTGAAGACTTATTTGATCTCATGCTATCATATGAAATCCTAAGCTTTCATTACAAATATAATGTCATTACTTAATACAAATTTGGTAAAACATCTAATCATATTTGACAAGCCATCCATTGTTTGGAAAATTTGCTTGATTTAAGCAAACCATAAATCACTAGTGCCCTATGCATCTCCCCTTTTAATATCTAGAATTGATATGCACATCATTGTGTCTTCATAGATTAAATTATTTTGCTTGACTTAACATAACAATGCAAATTCAAATGGATCTTATTATAACCACGAGCTTTAAAATAGCTTATATGTCAATGTAGGCATTGAGATATTTATCTCTAATTAGACTAGTTACAGCTACCCCTTAAGCACCTTGGGTCATATGCAAAAGTTTTCTTGATAATGACTTGTGGAGGAATGGTATTTTTCAACTCAACACATGATGGTTCACATAGAAGGTGCAAACAATCTCATATTTAGTGTGTGCTCATAGATCTAAGAGACCAAACCAATTTTTGTTAGGAGTTTGATCATTAAAATCATACTCATCATTTATCATATCTCTCTCTTTTTAGGGTGTTCGTTGATCTAGGATACCCAACCAATTTTATTTCATAGTTTGATCATTGAAATCATATTCATCATTTATCATATTTATCCATTTTTTCATAAATCTTGCACATGGAACCAGAACTTTAGTAAAATATGCAATTAAGTACATGAACTTTAAATTAATAAATTTAGTACTTAAAAGAATTTTTCCTACACCTGATGGTATCTCCATCATATTGGTAGAAAATGTCACATATAATAACAATGTTAACAAATTAATGGAGGTACGTGTACATAAAAAGTTATTTCAAATACTAAATTGATCAATTTAAAGTTTATATGCATAATTACATATTTCACTAAAATTTAGGTATCATTCATAATATTAACCATTTGTTTAGATTAATATGTCATGTCAGTTTCATATATCAAACTCACATGAGATAACCATCTCACCAGTGTTTGGTTAAAAAAAACATCTCATCAGTGTATTCTTATTTTATTTTTTTCATGCATGCACTATGTCTATATCATCTCTATTGATTGTACATGCGAGCCTAAAGCTCATAAACTGTATACATATCATAATTCTTTTGTCTCACATTCGGATCTTAGGGGAAAAAGGAGAAAAGGAAAGGATAAATGAAAATTCATATGGATATTGCTGGAAAGTTGCCATTAATTGTTTAGGGATATGAGACAAATAGAAGGAAATCAAATAGAAAGGAAGTTTAAATTAAAACCATAAGATTCATTTACTCCATTTTAGAGAAACACAAAAGAAAGGTTTCTTTTCTCCTTTTTTTTCCCTTTTCCCTTGACGACAAATTTACCAATTGTAAATTACATAACTTTTGCAAAACTTTAACAAATAACACATAGTCACTACATATTTAGTATAGCAACTTTCTCATGCGATAGATTTAAGTATATAATATTTGTTTTCTTAAAAGAGGGAAAAAAAACACTAGTATTAGTATAGTATTATATATTAGGTATAATCCAATTATTTTAGTTTACTTCTTACATTAATTTATATTGAGATAAGACCTTAAATTTTCTTAAGGCTCTTTTTAGGTATGGGCTCTAGATTATTGGGTGTACCAATTACTTGAAAATTGGTCCAAAAGGGCTTATCTATTTAATTTTACCAATTTCATTCATTCATGCTAGACCTAACAATATTATTAATTCAAGGTAACGATCAACTAACTTTTTGATATTTAAGTTAAATAAGCCAATTTAGGTTTTGAATTGGCTTACTCAACTAATTTGAGTTATTAATTTGGCTTTATTTGTGAGACATACCTAATTAGTGTATTGGACCTTATCGATAGTGGGCCTATCTATTATTTAGCAATCAGCCCATTATTATTATTATATATTATTATTATTATTATTATATTATTATTATTATTCTGAGCGTGCGGTAAATCAAATTGCATTTTTGGAAATTGGGAGGTTTCGCCTAGGTTGAATTGGTCTTGGTTGGGTCAGTTTGGCCCCTTTGATTTTCAATCTATTTATTTATTGATTTTAATACACGTATATGTATATATATTATTGTTGTTGGTTATGTGTGCAGGGAACCAACCCATTATTAGAAGTTTATGGTTCGTTTCAAGGGCACTTTGGCAAGTTGGTCATGGATCGAGTCAATTCAACTCACCATAAATTATTATTATTATTCGCATGTACTAAATGGGTGATCAAGGGGGTTTCGTCCTTTGAAGATTAACTCAGGGTGGCACTCGTTGGCTACTCGTTATTAATCGTTTGATTGGTCTATTTTGTGACAATTTAACTCATTGTATAGAAACACAAACACTATTGCTTTTTCTTCCATAATTTAAGTTAATATTTCTCCATTTGCTTTAAAATAGGTTTAGGTTCTGATTAAGCCCAACTTTACGAATTGTCCGCCTCCAAAACTATAATTTTTTCACTTGCTCTTGCTAAAGCCTAAATTGGAATTAAAATCGATTTACTTTCTTATTGGCCCATCCCAGTTTTATTGATTTGGATTTTGGGCCTTCTTATTTCAAAAATTCCTAAATGGGTCTATTTTCTTAAAAATAAACATGCGTAAGTTTATTGGCCCATTTACCTTTAAAATAAATGACATGTGATATACCTAATCTATGAGAAGCTCACATCATCTATTTTGACAGTGATTGAGTTGGATTCAGAATGTGTAGCTCTTGATTTGTTCAAAACAGGCGTAGCCTAAAATTAAACTTGTCACACCCTAAAAACAGGCCTAGACGGATAACCTAGAATTATCGTATCACGTGTGCATCCGGAATATGAGAACCGTCTTGCAAGTTAGAGTTTGTAAGACTCTATCTGGATAATTACTATTTAAACATCTAATATGAAATTATATTTGTGATATATAAAGGAAATTCAATTTCCTACAGTCCACCAGAACCACAGAGAATCGGTATCCCCTACCAAATAGTAAAATAAAGTAAAATATCTACATTTTACTAACTTGAAACTACAACATTACATTTCTAATCCATAAACAAAGCTTATATTATACAAGAAATAGATTCTTAACAAACTATATCGTTCATCTATTTCTCATTTCAAACTTGTCTTCTATCTTTGAAGATTCTTCTTCACACCGATCTATTCCCAAACAAAAGCTTCAGCTATTTCTATAATAATATTGTAGAGGCGTGAGCTCAAACGTAGCTCAGTGGATAACAAAATCAAATCACAACACAATCAAATGTCAAACAAGTTTATTTAACAAACATATATAATGCTCACTCAACAATATGATGTGCATAGTTTGGATGACCAGGATCCAAACCAATAGAGATTTACGCCCTCTTAAGGGTTGAAGGACTAAATATAGGTCATTCATACCTAGGAGAACTGTGAACTAAGAAAGGGGGCGCATACTCAACTTGAGCCTTCAGCTCATATCTTTCTTAGCACAAAAATCATTTCTTTATAGCATAGATATAACCATCAACTGCCCTCAGATTATCGCTAAGGAGGGAGGATTTCATTATAAATACTTTTTATTGAAAATTAACCTCTAACTTCTCCTTAAATTTAGCTAAGGATGGAGGATTTTCTTTTAAACTCATTTTATTGAAACATAGCCTTTATCTGCTCCTAGACAAGACTAAGGAGTAGGGACTTCTTCTTGAAATAATTTTGTGCATAAAACCAAAACATTTACTTCACCAATCAATCTTCTTTTGAAGCCCCGTCTCCTCACCTAACCCAACTGGGGAATAGCCCACAACAGAGCCCCACAGGACATGAGCATCTTTTAGAGAACGACTCACTTTCTAAGAACCATAAAACCTTCCCTAAGTATTAATCCCTTAAGCCGACTTCGATACAGGCGACGTCCTTCAGTGCCTGCTTAGTTCCCGCAAAGCTGAAAACCCTACTAGTAGCCAACAAGCAGACCCATTAGTCCTAACAAGCACTACTATAGAATCGAAATATCAATACGTGACGCGAACCCTGACCAATGCAAATTTGATGTGATGCAATGCATATTCAATTCATTTAGGGTCAACTAAGATTTATATCATATTAGATGATGAACAGATGAATTTCAGACACTCAACAATTCATAAATGCATAATCTACAGAAAACAAAGGTTATCACTCAATTCAATCATCAAACAACAAACAAATCTCCATCCCCATGCATAATCGGTTACATTAATATTAACTCAAGTGCAACTATAATACATACACAAGCAAGGTGATGAGATTGTTGTTACCCACCTGGTATCCAAGCTAAGCCTTAACTATTCTCTAGGAAGACCAAAGCACTACTCCCAACCATCCTATCATCAACAACATCATCATCAGCATCAATTCATCATCCTTCATATAAAATCAAACAAGTATAAAAGTTGACTAAAGGCTATAGAAGAGAAAATATAACCAAAGCAAACATCCATTTAAGAACTTGAAATGATGTTATAACAGTCTTATACTTAAAACAACATATTATCCTTATCACTTAAGGCCTAATATATTTCAATGACATATAAATCATTTTCTCAAAAGATTCATGTTGACCTAACTTAATTATCTAACTCATTTTATCTTAGCGAAGTTCATTAGTTTAACTAACTTTAGTTATATTACTATTTCATTTTATTTCTAATAATCATGTTGTTAACTAATTCATTGGATATGCATAGACTATATTAAGTCTCATCTAGTTACTATATTAGATTAAGCCAAGTGAGACTTAGATTTGTTAACTAAGTTCATTTTATGTTTAAGAAATCTAAAATTGTTATATTAACTCCTTACTCTAATGGTCTTGAAGAAATCATGATATTATTAAGCTTAAATACTTCCACACAACTAATGGAACAAATCCATCTTAAGCTTTGTTATTCCTAGAACTTCCTAGAACTTACAACATGGCAATTATAGGATACTTTCTAAGCTTTTCATAGCATTTGAAATCACTTTAATCCAAGTTCGGATGATGAAATTATGATAAAATCAAGTTAACTTGACAAAGGAAAGAAGAACAAAGGAGTTTTTTATCCATACGGCCCGTGCTAAGGGTGGTTGTGATCACCACGCCCCCACATCATGCCTTATATCAAGGAGCGTGTGGAAATTGGCAAGGGGCAAAGGCCACTATGGCCCTTGCCACACCGGTGGTGGCTTAGTAGCGCCACAGTGGCTACCGCGCCCCTGCCGCTGTCCGTGGTGAGGGTGTATCAGCCCAGAAATGCATCCCCTGTTCTTTTCTTCCTCTTCAAGCTACTTTTCTACATATTTTAGTCATCAAACACCATCTCCAACACCATATCAACTTAGCCACATAACCCATAACACTTCTATTCACATTTCTACTTCTCATTTAATTCATGTTATCAACTCCTTTGATCCACTCATATTCAATCAAACTTAGGTTCTAGCATTTACTCATATATCACAAATTTCCAAGTTTCTACTCAAGCTTTATTCATAACTAACATTAAATTATCATATAGAAACAATCACAACAACTAAAAACAAGAAACAACATCACACTTACATATTTGGTGAATTTCAATTTTCTCTTCTTCATTACTATTACTACCACCACTTCTTGCTTGATGAAGCTTCCACCTACTTAATCTTTATTTTCATCTTGTTTAATATCCTCATTCCTCTTTAATCTCCTTTGAAATGAGCCTTAGTGTCAGAATTTGAATGGAATGAGAAGAGAAATAGAGAGGGAGAAAAGAAACGTAAAGGAAAAGAAAGGAGGAAATTATGGCAGCCAAGAGAGAGAGAGAGAGGGATTAAATCGGATAAGAATAAAGTTAATTAAGGATTAAGAACCTTGATTTAAACTTGTGAGATCATTATCTTAGGCATTAAAAAAATTAGAAGAAGATTTTAGAATATAAATAAGCAAAATCACTAACTTGACTTACAAACCAAGTTTAGAAATTTAATTTTGTAGAATTGATATTTAGTTAAGTTTGAGCTTAGAAACTGATATGTTTAGATAAGCAGGTAATCTCAAAATTCATGAAAATTGAAAGTATAGAATTTTAATTACAGAGACTACCTTCGAGTATTTTAGAAATTTAAATATCAAGCTCAAGAAAATCTTAGATCATTTGTAGATCAAGAGAAATGAATATCCAAATTAAAATTAGTTGATAAATAGTGAAATTTTGTTTGATAGAAAAATAATCAAAGTAATTAAACAAGTTGAAAGAAATAGAGTTCAAATTTTTTAACTAAAAGAGATTTAATAAATTTGGTTCATGAAATAGATGAAAGATTGAAAAGAGTATTTGAAATCTCAATTTCAATTAAGTCTATTACTGATTGATTATATCATTCTATCCATTTATAACATATAATTCACTCACTTGTTTTAATTAAACTATCTAAACTGAATTATTAATTACACCCTAGTCAACTTCAAGATTAATCATCCATTGGTAGTTGACACCAAATTAACTTTAGTTTTCGTTATTCAAAGGTTTTTGATCGTTTTAAGATTTTATTCTCCCACTCACTTTTCATTGTTTTATTTGATTAATTTAGATTGAAATTTGACATTGTTTCTACTTTCATTGCAATTCTAAATCATCAAAAAATCCATTATTTATTGAATTAATATCTCATATTTATCTATCCATTATGTAATCCATCTTATATTTTTACTTAAGTTATACTTTCTTACTATATTAATTTGGGTATGTTCTAACACTTTTATTTCCACAAAACATCTTAATATTCAAGTTATGTAAATTTAGTACCATTCCTTTATAATTAATATTTATTCATCATTCATTTCTTTAATTATCCTTAATGTTTTGTTTTATAACTTTGATCATTAATACTAGCTTGAATCTAATTTCATTTATTTGGATCTACATATATTTTAATTTTGTCCTTGTTATCTTTATAAAATTTTATTTCAAAACATAATAATTCAAATATTTAAACGATCATCAAATTATTTAAATTTCAATATATTTAAATCAAGAGAAATTATGAATGTCTTCCATAACTTTTCTTAAATTTTTTTCAATAATTTTTACATTATTTGCTTAATGATTATTATTTATGAATTATACGAATTTAGGTTATTACAAAAGTTGTTCAATTGTAACATAATGTTTTGCTAGAACTTATAAAAAAATATATATTTAATTACCAATTCAAATCATCACATATGTATATTACATGCTTTTAACTTTACAATTTCATAAACTTACATCATTTGACAATGTCATAACATGAACTGGTAGCAAAAATAAAAAGAGCACCTCAATTCCCTTTTATATCAGTAGCGGTGCAATATAAGGGAAAATGGTAACCAACTCCAAAATACATTTAAATGATTGAGCATTAGGCATTACTTAATCAACTTAGCCCATGATGAAACATTTAAATCATGCAATTTTTGTATTCAAATGTACTTATGCATGGTTTGGTCCTTCCCCCTAAGCTTTCAATTCAGTTGGGGCTCTTAGGTATCCTCATGAAAAGTAGCAAGTTCAACAATTTCAATGGCTACACCTCCATAAAATGTCTTGGATGGCAAGATTAGCCTCTTCAAAACATAAAATAATTATTGATTTTCTCTTCAATATGTTACACGTCTAGTCGACTACATTGTACAAAATATTTTAGGATCAATTGTGGAGCCACTCCTTTTTCCACCAAGACAGCAAGATCTCCAAGGCTTCTCCAAATAATTTCTTCAACTTCCTTAATGAGTTTTCAAGATTAAGTAATCTTTTTAGTCCCTTGTTGTAAATGTCTACTTATGTAATCAACTGCATTGAGGAAGGAGAAGACTAGTTTACTTAGTATATATTATGGAAGCTTCATTTCCATAAGAAGGGAAACCTAAGAACCCTCAATTCCTCTTTGTATCTATAGCATAACCACCAACAATTTACTTTGTAATTATTCTTAAGGCACGCCATAATTTTAGCTATGATGGATTTAGGGTTTTGTAAGGTTTCAAGGATTTTTATTTTACTTACTTTGAGGAATTTTCTAAAGGAAAAAAAAAAAGGGAGGATTTTTTGGTGGTAACGTAATGGCACTAATCACTAAGAGTCAAGACAAAACAAAGATACAATAACATTGACCTTTTTTCCTAGTTATTATTACTTTTCATACTTTTAGCCTAAGAAAACCCACTTCTCTAAAGTCTTAGTACATCCTAGCTATTTAGTTAAGACACTTGGTTTAGTAGGTTCAGGCTTAAGAATACATGTGTAGATCTAAATAGGCATTTAAGATCCTTTGAATATTGGTTACATAAGTGACTTCCACTTAAGGCTACTTAGGGTTAAATCAATTATAAAAAAAATGGACTTAAAATCTTAGTTAATTATCTTCCAAATTATTTATTAATTTATTTTGATTAATTTTGAATATTTCACTACTTGTAAAGTTTCTAGAATATTGATTAGGCATAAAGGGTCAAATAAGCCTTATCGCTTAGAGCTACTAGAGCTTCATTTGTAGATTAGATAAGTTTGAACTTCTATATAGGTTGGTGGGCTAGCTTATTTAGACTCATAAAGTCTCACAGGCAAACTCATGAGTTATGCATATATATTACTTAATAATTATCAAAATCAAAATACAGTTTCTATAATATTACACAATTTAATCTTTATTTATTACACACTTATCTATTTATTTATATACTTATTTTATACATTTAGTCTCGTACATTTATTTTTATCTCATATATTTAGGCTATAATCAAGCTAATTTTAGTTCATGAACCAAAGTGCACATAAGTTATTTAAGTTTAGTTGATAAATGAATTAAACTCGAGCTTAAAATAAAGCTGGTTAGCTAAATGAGTCGAATTTGAGATTATAATTTTCATGTTTTGTGTGAAATCAACTTTCCCTGATCTCGGCAATTGTTAATCTAGCCGAGCTTGAGTTGGCAAAAGTTCAGGTTAATTCAATCCATTTATAGCCAAAAAGTCAAGGAGTATAGCAACACTTTTAGTTTGTTGAATTAAATGAAATTGAATTGGATAGCAATATAATTGTAATTCCTAATGGTTATACAAAGTAAGAACTATTATCTTGTATGTACTAGTTAAATTTATATCAATTATAGATTGGGAATACATTTAAAAATATCAGTATACCCTTTCTTAATTAATGATTATACCATTATGCTAGAGGGTTTTATGGTAAAATACAAAAATATGTAATACAAAAGGGAAAAAAATGAAATTACCATTTTATTTTGTAAAACAATTGTAATTCCTAATTTGATTGCAAAGTAATTTGGAAATCAAAACCAATAATTTTATAGAAAAGAATAAATGCTTTATTTTACTATTATAAAATCAATTGATGGTAAAAGTGTTCTCTACTGTATTTAGTTCTCAAATTGGTTAGTCTACGCAATAATGTTTTACTTTAAATAAGACCAAGTTACGTTTGGATTTAGTTGCGAGCTTCTTTTTCTCTTGTAATGATTGCTTTGTTTTTTTTTTTTTTAAGTAATGATTGCTTTTGCTTTTTTCTTTAGTTTAGGTGAAGACATCAGAATTGCTTTTGCTTTTGTCTTTAGTTTATGTGAAGGCATCAGAAGTTTAATTTATATACTATTTTTCCTAGAGTCATTCTTTTGTTGGATTAACTATTGATTGTAATAAATCAATCCTTGAAGGTCTTTTCAAAAGTAGAGGAGATTCTAGTAATTTGAAGCTATTAAGCTTTTATATAATAATTATTTATTTTAAATCATGTTTACCATCTATTTAGAAGCTAGAATAAGAGAAGTTACACCTTTCAAAAAGCATATCTTAGACAACTGTAATAATGTTTTCTTATGTGTTCTTTATTTGAAGTTGCTTGTATTGTAGCTTCTCAACTTATAATAACAAGAATAATTGTAATAATAACACTAATAAATTATCCCATATGTTTATTTTTGTCCAAATGCTGAAAGGATAGATAAAATTTTCATTTTCAAAGACATTTCGCATGAAACAGAGACACCCTTTTTCCTACAATTTCTGTTAAGGTTACTAGTATCATTAGGCTAAAAGTTTAAATTTATAGATATTAGGTGAGCATTATGTAATAGTCTCTTCACTTGTGGGATTAAATTTTAACTGAGTTTAATCAAGTGGACCATTTTAATTTAGTAGAATAATAATGATTAGTACATGCATAGAGATTCGTACTCATGATCTCCTACTTTGATATTATGTTAAAGATTAGTATTACAACAAAGTTTAAACTTATAAATAAGATACGACTATGATGTGGGTATTATGTTTATTATGTAATAGTTTTCAAAGGACAACAGCAAAACAATGGAGCAACTAACACCTATCTATTTGATAACGTATAACATGTTAAGTTTTCTTTTTCCTTATTTATTTATTGATTTATTTTCCTTTGGTGCTTGCCAAATGTAATGTGTTAAACTTGAGAAAGAAGTATTTGAACACATAAAGCAAAACAAATAATAAAGAGTTATTCCATTTAGCACTTTAAATTAGATTTTCTTTTAGCTTCTTGTTTTAGAATTGCCAACTTTCTATTATTAATTTCCATTAAGGCTATAGCAACTTAAGTTTAAGACCATCTTATTACGTATCTAAAACAAAACATAG
The DNA here is from genome assembly GCA_024138025.1 of Combretum micranthum. NCBI lineage: Eukaryota > Viridiplantae > Streptophyta > Magnoliopsida > Myrtales > Combretaceae > Combretum > Combretum micranthum. The sequence goes on from JAMXBD010001678.1 coordinate 147,315, forward strand.
GGAGGAACAATATGAGCACAAAGCAGCTCAAGAAAATTTTATTCCAAAGCACCATGAAAGGGGAATGGAATATAGTAATTAGAATTTACACAAACCATCCAAGCATCCATGGAGCTACTCTCACTAAAACTCGTGAGACAGCATTGCACATTGCAGCTTCCGATGACCAAGAAGAGGTGGTTGAAGCATTGGTCAAGCTAATTGTTGAAATGCGAGACGAGCCGGTGGAAGTATTGAAGAAAGAAAATGAGAGAGGAGATACCCCTCTCCACTTTGCTGCTTCCATGGGAAGTATAAAGATGTGCAAGTGCATTGCTAATGGTTGTCCATCGTTGGTAGGAATACGCAACCATGAGAGCGAGACTCCCTTGTTCTTGGCTGCTCTACTTGGTAAGAAGGAAGCCTTTTTGTGCCTCAACTCATATATCACCGATGAAGAATATGGTTATTCTTATTGTAGAAGAAAAGATGGTCAAACCATTCTTCATGTTGCCATCAATGGAGGGTACTTTGGTATGCCCCATTCCCATTGAAATGTGTGAATTATTGCTTACTCTTCCTTGTTTTCATATAATGGAAAGCTTATTATATTATATAGTGAGGCAGCTTCTTTTGCCGCATCTTGACAGATTTGGCATTTCAAATCATACACTTGTATGAAAATCTAGTTTATTCCGTGAACGAGCAAGGGCAAACGCCACTTCACATCCTAGCAACTAAGGCTTCAGTCTTTGAAAGTGGCACTCACCTTGGTTGTTGGAGGAGCATAATTTACCATTGTAAGACCAACTACTCTCTATATACAAAGGCTTTAGCTATCGATCATATGCATAAATTGCCATGTTTTACGGTCACCATTTAAGCTGGCTATATCCATGCAATGTGATATTGGTTCTTTAGTATTACAACCCATGGTAATGGTTATATAAGAAAGTCAAGACACAGTAGTCAAGGCATACAATGATAGGATTTTACCATCTCTTATTTAAGAAGCAATAGTTTAGAGTATCTATTATTTGGGAAATAGAGTTTTTTTTTTTTAAGCAATTACAGCGAAGAGAGGAAAAATAAATATAGTACCTCTTATTTGAGAAATCAAGGAAGATATCATTAGACTATAATGATATTGGTGTTTGAGGGAAAAGTTTTAAATGATTCTAACATGTTATATGGATTGATTAGTTAGTAGCATAGAGATATCAATAAAATTATGATGTCGATATTTATATAACTTTATTAAAAACTATGCACTATTGCTACTATTTAAAAAAAAAAAAAAACCATTGGTGCTTAGTTGTCACTCATTTACATATGATATATTAATATTATTGATTTTTTTATTATAGTTGTCATCAATGATAGCACTATCTTATTATCTTATTTTGCTAAAAAGTGAAAACTAATTATGAGGTTTTGCCGTTTTGAGGGTAACAGTCAACCATTATCGATTGATCGTAAATTTTTAAATAAAAAAATGTTCTTCCACATGAATAGTGAAGTGATCATGCTTGTGAATGGCAGTGGAGATGCTCATAACATTAGAACGAGCGTCCACAATCATACTGATGAAAGGAATACAAAACATTCCATAAATTTCTTGGTGTATACGTTTACTATGCTTTTAATTCAAGAGTTCTGCCATATCTGCTGTAACTTCATTTGGTATATAAGTACAAGTGATTTCAAAGGAAAAAGTGTAAGTCCCTCATGTTATAGCAATTTTTTGTAAATCTTCACCAAAACTGCAATTAGGCCTCTTCAAGCTTGCTAAGTGTTTTGTCCTATCTACTTTGAAAATATACTCCACTTTAAAAACCTTAAGGCCAAAAAAATAAATAAATAATAAAAACATTTAAAACCTTGTGCTTATTAGACCCAAACTTGATATATTTGCCCTTATGTAAAATGAAATAATTAATATATTAATGTATGTCTTTATGACATTAATATATGGAAAATTGTCTAATTTGACACCTAAACCATAGAAAGTTAAGTTTCATACTCGATTGAACTTTTCGTATCCCTATACAGTATCACATTCTTTTATTGTCTTTTGAAGTAATTGAAACATGATAGATAATTACTGAGTGGGATAATGTTTGAGGTACAAAAGTACAATTGAGTATGAAATTGGATTTTTAAGTTCAAGTACCTAATTAACTTTTTTTTCTTTGGTCAAAGTTCATGTTCTAAATTGAGCATTACTGCTTAATATATTTACCAAACAATAAATAGTTTGCATATGACGTGAATGACCCATTTTTTTACAAGAGAACACATCCAATACCCTATTTCATGGTCACACCCATCGTTGTACCTATTCAACTTAGGGCTAAAACACACGTTTAATAGGTGTGAGGAAATAGCTTACTAAAAACTGAAAATTGATCTTACTAGAAATTGAAATTTGATATATCTTGCCTAATTAGATTTGTATCTAATAGATATTAAAGATCAAATAATTAGTGCTTTTTGTTTTCAAAAATTATTCCCATAATTTATGACTTAGGCTTCACATTCTATATCAAGAATGGGACCTATATTCTAAAATTTGAGGCTCCAAATACTTAAAGTTCTTAGTCATTACTATTAAACTTGTTAGGGTGTGAGTATGAGATTGGAAAAATCCTACATGGAAAATATGAGACTTATGTAAAAAAGTTTATAAGAGAGAAAACACATTAACCTAATACCTTAAGGTTATTTGTTATAAATGGTGTCAAGCCTATTTATATATTCCTTCGTAAGATCCATTTGAATAATCTCTTCTCTTTAAAGGCTTCCTCCTCTCACTAACAACTAATATCAGAGCCAATGGTTCAACTAAAAAACTCTCATGGTTAACTCTCCATGTGGAAAGAAAAGCTTTATGGTGTAACTCGCTTGCGAAATTCTTCATATATGGTGAGTAAGTAGGGAGCAGACCACTCACAAAAAGTGGTTTAACTAAGTCAATTTGACAAGCTCTTGTTAAGGGAGGAGTATAACCTAGCCATTGTAGAGGGGAGATTTTTTAGGGTGCAAGTGTGAGGTTAAAAAAATCCTACATAAGAAATATGGAATTAATGTGGAAAGTTTATAAAAGATAAGACCGATTAACTTAATACCTTAAGGTTTTGGCTTATAAATTATGTCAAGCCCATTTATGTATCCCTTCATAAGATCTGTTTGAATAATTTCTCCTCATTAAAGACTTTCTTCTCTCTCTCACAAAACTGGCCACATTCTCATTACCAAAGTTTACTTGCCTATTGAAGAAATATGATTATGTTTGAGTTGAAAGTGTTTTAAAATTTGTTCTATTTTATTGTATTATGTTTTTAGTAGATGTTATTGTATTAGTAAAGATATTATATTGAATTTTAGTACTGTTATTATTATAAACAAGTAAATCTAGAAATTATATTCTTTATTTTGTTTTTGCCCTTTTCATAAAAAGGTATCTTCGTGGAGGAACTCAAACCGTGTAAAGAGGATTATAAATTTAAATCAAAGGAATCACAAGGAAAAGAGAGCCATGTTTATCCACCTAACTACAGAACGTGCATGAACTTCCTCCGTTGCCTGAGCAAGACATTTGAAAGAGGTAATTGGAATGCTTATTTAATCATAGTATTTTAGCTTTATACATCATTGTCGATTCACATGAACATAGCTGTTATATATGTGCATTTACAGCGGTTGCGAAATTGAAACCACTAAAAGCGACCACGCAAGGACATACGGATGATTCTGGCCAAAGGATTGGAGACATGGAAAATCCTCAAGCAATGAAGCAAAACAGTCCGTCTGATAGCCGAGGTAAGAAACTAACAAATTCTGTATATTTAGAATATACTCAAAATTTTGATTTACATGTCCTAATTGAATTCTTAAAACAAAATTTCTAGAATAAATTGTGAATACAATTCTTATCTGTACTTTATATAACTGGGAATTCTAGGTTTTAAAATTGAGGACTTTGACTATATTCTTTGAATAGTGTGTTTTCATATGCTGATTTACTATTTGGAAGAAAACTAACACGAAATCAAGGATAAAATAATAGAGTATGCAAATTAATTTAAAAGGAATGAGAACAACGGTAAGAATACGAGAACTAAATAATAATAATAAAATAATAATAATAATAATAATAATAAAAATTTGATAAATTACACTAGAATGTATCAACTTTTTGTGTAAGTTCATTTAAGGTACCGATGTTTAGATTAATTTTTCTTATTTTTCCTCCATAGTTAATTATTAATATCTTATTTAACTAATTTTGTAAAGTGTTGATTCTTCTTTTTTACTACTTGAAGCATCAATATGTTAAAAAATTTACTCGAAGGTATTGAAACCTCTTTTAAACTTATTAAAAATGTTAATACCTTAAATAAACTTAACCTAAATGTTGTAATTTATCACAAATAAATTATGCAATAACTTTATGACTTTAAGAAAAAAATCACACAAGAATAAAAGAAATTTTTTCTTCCCTATATATGAAAATTAAATAAAGACTAGTTCTTGACCCCAAATGTAGTTAAGGGAGTGCACATCTTATTAGTACTAATCAACACCAGTGATTTTATTACAACTTTTTAGTGCTAAAAAATCAACAAAGCAGCAAGGAAAAAAATTATTATATATTACATGCTACATTTGATAACAATATATGTCATTATTAAATAAATTTAGTACTTTTTACTTATATGATAACAATATTTGCTATTATTAAATACATTTAGTACTTCTTATATGATATTACTTGTCATGCAAATATACTTTACTAACTTACAAAATATAGTTCTATCTATAAACTAATTTATACTAAACCAAAATTTAAAAATCTAAAAAACTTCATAATTCATATTGTATAGTTTGGATCAAAGCAGTAAAATAGCAAACCGTATTCTTACAATTTGATTTGATTAAAATGGAAAACAAACCAAACTAAATCATACTCTCCTTTATAAATGGATGGTTCCCATCCGCACGTCTTAAGGATTAAGTGTTATATGGTTGGCAACATTTTGAGTTACTAAAACCAAGATAAAACTTATTTTTATCATGTTTGTTTTACAAAATAAGCCTAGTAATAAATAAAATTCCTTTTATAGCACGTGACAAATCTCGTGAGTTTTCTCTCTTATATTTTGTAGTATAAAAATTTTTGGAAGAAGATAAAATAAAGTTGTCAAATCAAAAGCTAAACTAATATTTCTTTTCAATAATTATTATGCCACTAACTCACCACTAAGGCTGCTATCATCCTAATCACCAGCACTATTGCTGCATTTACCATCACTGCCAATACCACCACTATTGCTACCATTATCAATATAACACCAACACTATATTACCATTCACTCACTACATTATTACCACTATACTACCACCATCACCATTCATTTTTTCATTGTTACTACCACGTAAAAAAATCTCAATTATCACTATTGCCACTATTGTTATCATTTTACAACATTAGCACCAATATTGTCATATGTTCACCCATATTACCATTACTATATCATTACAATCTCTATTTTACCACCACACCTTACTACATTATACCATCATTACATCTATTATCATCACATAGCCACTAGCCCATCATCACAATTAATACTATCAGTAGATTAATGAATGACCTAATAGTGTTTGGAGTTGACAATGTTGGTTGATGGTATGATGGAGGTAACATTGGCAATGATGATGGCAATGGCTAGAGTGCTAAGAAAATGATGGATATGATTATCAAAATAGTTATACTAGTGTAGTTATTACACCCTAGAAATCAAATTTCACTAGAGATATGTTTCAAAATTGTCTTCCAAAACCTTTTTTCCAAAATCTTTACCATCAATAAATACATGCCAAAGTAAGAAAAATAAACATATAAACTCAACAAAAGATAATGGCCACGAAGACTCAATATGGGATTTTGTGCAAAGCCATAAAATGGGTACAAATGTAAAACCTCAAAGCAATAACATCCATTATCAAACCACAAATAATGCTCATCACCAAACCACATAAATTGGTCATTACCCATTTACATCAAATCCAAAAGTTATATCGAAAGCATCATTATACCCATGCACCCTAATAGTTTTATCCATCTTGATTTAGCCTCTGATTAAACAACTAATGATGACCCAACAAATTATGTGAAGCACTCAATGGCACCACATCAAATAATACTTCATCAAAATACTTACTAAATTAAAAAGAGGTACAAATACCTGATTTGCTACATAAATTGAGTCCTTATTATCCAACCAATACATTCAATAGGGCTACGGATGAACTTTTTTGAACTTTTTTGCTTTAATTTTTTTCTTTTATCTCTTTGGGAAAAAATAGTTTTTTAGTGATATTAATCCTAAAAACTATCCTTTTAATTCTTATTTTAGGAAAAATATTATTTTTCTAAGTGCAAAAAGTTTTTTTTATATATATTGTTAGGATGCAAGTGCGAGAATCCTACATGGGAAATATGTAACTTGTGTGAAGGGTTTATAAGAGGGAAGACACATTAACCCATTGTCTTAAGGTTTTTGGTTATACATGGTGTCAAGCCTATTTGTGCATTCCTTCATAAGGTCCATTTGAAAAAATTTCTCCCATCTGAAGGTTTCCTCTTCTCTTAATAAATTGGTATCAGATCCGATGATTTAGCTGAGAATCTCCCATGGTTGGCCCATCATGTGAAAAGAAGAGCTTTGTGGCATGACTCGTTTGTGAAAACCCATGGTAAGTAGGTGGGACTAATCACAAAGTGGGTTTAGTAGAGTCAGTTTGACAAGCTCTTGTTGAGGAAGAGTATGGCCTACCTCATTGTGAAGACTTACACTTGAGGGGGAGATTGTTAGGATGCAAGTATGAGAATCTCACATGGAAAATATGGGACTTGTGTGAAGAGTTTATAAGAGGGAAGACCCATTAACCTTGCCTTAAGATTTTGGGTTATAGATAATGTCAAAAGCCCAATTGTTTTCCTTCACAAAACCCATCGGATTTTTTCATTAAAGGCATACTCCAGACCCTAACATATATTTTATGTCACGTTATATATGGTATTTTGTACTTTCTCCTTCTTTTTTTGTGCCAAAAAGTCAACTTACCTATTTACCCACCATTTATTCTATTTTTAGTATACTTTTAGTTATTATCTTTTTTATTTCAATTTGTTATTACTGCCTTTTATTTAAATTACAAAAGAAACTGCATCACATGCTTTCTTTTTTATTTACCTCCTTTTAGATATGTGTGTGCGCGTGTGTGTTTACTAATTATTAGTTAACCTAAATAAATAATTAAGATAAATAAAGTAAGAGAAAGAATGAGAACTTACCTGAAGGTATCTGGACACGGTCAGACGGCTCAGAAGCGGGTCAAATCGGGATCGACGGGTCTGCTGAAGGAGCAGCAGCTAGCGAGCAGCAAAATGGCAATTCCGGTGGTCCTTGTTGTTGGTGGCATCGGACAGGCAAAGATTGAGTGTCTGAACACGCCAGTGGTGGTGTTTCGTCCTGAGGAGCAACCAAAAGTGGTGTTTCAAGAGCTCCAATGGCGTCGATGGCGACTGGCGACGGCAACGAGCAGCGACGGTGATATGGCATTCATTCCCACAAACCTATACACTAAATCAAAGCCTACAGCTTCAACAAGCTCAATATTACAATGAATTCCTTCAACTTGACTTGAAAAACAAGAATTTTGAATAAAATCTTCAAAAGACTAGAAAGTTATGAGTTAGTATCACCTTGATTTGAATTTATCTGAGTGGATTTTTGTGAATTTCTATTTCTATAATGATTGATTTGAGCTCTTATTTATACTATTGGACCTCGAATCAAACTAGAAAAGCACTTAAAAACCCAAATTCAATTTTCACAAAAATTAGAGTTTTATTATAATGAACTTGGAAAAATGGATGAATTTTTAATGAATTGATGCATAAATTTGGATATACGAGTGTATTCTGTGATTTGCACTATCTAGGAAGATTCGTCTTAATTGAAATTCGATTAGCGATCATTATTATTTTCTCCAATTTTCATTGCTAGAGTTGACTCATGAAACTATGAATTGAGACCACTTTTTAATTGATTCGTATTATTCCAAGTCCACTTCGTGAGATGTCTATCCATATTTGATCCTACGACCTCTTCCATGTAATGTGTATACCTTACTAATATGCCATTGACTTTTTTCTCATATTGGCTTGCAAACAAGTTAATGTTGAGCTTCCAATCTAATCTAATTGAATATAGGTCAGTTCGTTGTAGGTCATTTAATTGGACCCAAGATTTATATATTAATTAAACCTATTATATTAAGTCAAATTATTACTTAAATTCTATAATATTAATCTTTACACCTATCCATATTATTATTAATATTATACATATATATATACAATATATAATAAATAATTCATTATTATTTTGCTAAAAAAATTTAAAATTTAGACTTAATATAATATTTATTTTAATTATATATTAAAACCTTAATAGGAAAAAACGGGGTGTCTATAGTATCTCATCTTTAAATGTTGTCAAATTGGTTTTATACTTTCTAAGTATGTACAATTCAGCGTCTTTCTGAATAATTTTTTAAGAATATTTATTTTAATAATAGGATAATGACAAGTCAAGTGCTTGTAGTTTCAATTTTTAGCAATTTTGTACCATATTTTTACATTTTGGCAATTTTTAATCAGGTGTTTATCATTATACTATCATCAAAGTAAATATTCATCAAATATTATTTAGCAAAAACACTAAATCACACATATTTTGAAAGTGCAAGCACTAATTTGTTAAAATCTAAAGATAGGATATTAAATTACAAAAAATTTAATTGTCTTATCTTTATCTCGTGGTTTTTTCTTCGGATTTTCCTTTTGCCTCGTTACATTTCTTAGACACATTTAACTCCCTTTGCCTTCTTTTCATTACTCTTTAATCCACTACCGTTTTACTACCTTTCTTACCATTAGGCCAATTAACTCTCCTTACTATTGTTAGATTTAAAAATAGGTACCAAAAGATTTGTATGATTCTCTTTGTCATTGCCTTTTGACTTTCCAAGCTATTTGAATGGCCTCCTCCAATCTATAAATCCTCAACAACTTCACCACAATGGTAATCTCATTCTTCTATCTAGTAATAAATCGAGTAATAGCTTACCCTAAAGTCCTTATAGTTGGACTTCATGTAGTAGATAATTCAAATTCTTAATATATTAAAGCACACTCATAGATCCTTGACACGGAGAATGCAACTTTATCTACAACTCTTGATTATCATGATTGGATAATTAAATTCCAATTAAAGCTTTTGAATTTTGGGAAATGAATTTACGAATTGTGCCCTATGTTGGAAACCTCACAAAGCCTTTTTGATGGTAACAATTATTTTAAAGATGGTTAACTGGTTCCTCAAATTATAATTAGGTAAATGCAATTGATTGATAGAAAGAGTATTTAGTAACATGGTAAAATGCTTACCTTTGTAATATAGTTTCTTGTAACCAGAGAAATCTAGTAATACTAGGAAGCCAAATGGGTCTAATAAAGGTCATATATAGCATACCCTCACAGGTTTTGTTAGAATCAGCATTTTCATTTATGTTTCTTTCCACAATACAAAGTTTCAAAGAAATATTAGTATTATGCTTACGGTAATAAGTTAGATGAGGACAAGTAATATATATTTTCAATGCAGATTCCAAGGCAGTTAGTCAAGCCCAAGCACATCAATTATTTCCATCTAACTACAGAACTTGCTTTGAGTTTATGAAGGTTTTATCTAAAGCAATGATGGTGTTTCTTGGATTAGGTATGTCCTTGATAAAATCTAAAATTTCCCATTGAAATCTTTATTTTGGGAAAAATAAATAGATGCCATGTATATCATATGCTATGTCGAATTCATGTTATATTTTGTATGATTCCACACTACCTAGGATCTGCAAAGATAAAGAAGATCCAATTGATAAAAGAGAACAACATATGGTCTCTTCAAATAATGAATGAACTTCTACAAAGATGTATGGTATACGAGTATGATCACCATGGAGGGAATCCGCATCATTCCCATGAAGATGATAAAAAAGGGGAAATGATATGTCATGCTTTTCTTGATCATGGTCATGCTACTATATCTCAAAATGAAGAAAAAGAGAAAGAGATAGAGAAGACCTCTTCTAAATGTGCAAAACATGAAAAGAACAACGATAAAGAGGAAAAGGATGAACAAGGTGAGGCATGTATGGTCATTTGTCCCTAATAAGGTTAGTAATAACTAAAATTATACTAATATATAAGTTTGTGATAGACATGGCACTAGGTACAAGAGAAATGAGACTTAGAGAGACACCGATATTGGTTGCTACAAAACATGGTATCGTTAAAATGGTGGAGAGGATACTGGATCTTTTCCCAGAGGCTGCTCATGACACTAACTCTGAGAAGAAGAACATGGTGTTGCTTGCAGTAGAGAGTAGACAACCACATGTGTATGAGCAATTGCAAAAGCGAAACATACTAAAAGATAGCATATTTCACCAAGTGGATGAGGATGGAAATAGCGCACTACACCTTGCAGCAAAGCTTGGGGACTACAGGCCTTGGTTGATTCCTGGTGCTGCTTTGCAAATGCAATGGGAAATTAAGTGGTTTCAGGTAATTTACTCATTACAATCCTTGACATCTTCAAAGAATATTATTGTTAACCTTAAAATAAACGAAAGTTTCCTATTTCATAATTTTCTCTTTACTATGTTGTTTTTATATGCCTACAGTTTGTTAAAAACTCCATGCCTAAGAATTTCTTTGTTCGATATAATCAAAAAGGCGAGACTGCAAATGACATATTCACAAAAACACATGAGAAACTTGTAGAAAGTGGAGGCCTATGGCTCGCTACTACATCTGAATCATGTTCTGTTGTAGCGGCACTCATTGCAACAGTGGCTTTCACTACATCAACTGCTATGCCAGGTGGCACCGACGAAAAAAGTGGAGCTCCAATCCTAGAAAAGGAGACAGGATTTGATGTTTTTGCCGTATCATCATTAATTGCTCTGTGCTTCTCGGTTACTTCTGTTGTCTTATTCTTGGCCATCCTCACATCCAGATACCAAGAGAGAGATTTTGCAATCGACTTGCCAAGGAAACTGTTGGTGGGTTTGACTTCACTTTTCATATCCATAGTTTCTGTATTAGTGTCATTTTGTGCTGGCCATTTCTTCATCCTAAGGGATAAGTTGAAATATGCAGCATATCCTGTATATGCAACCACGTGTCTACCAATGACCTTATTTGCAGCGGCTCAATTCCCATTGTACTTTGATCTCACAAAGGCCATTTTCAAAAAGGTACCACAACGTAGCTATAATGTATCTCAAGATTAGATATCTTGATGGCCACAGACTTGTATAAATATAATCACTTGCTAGATTTAATTCCCAAATAGATCTAATTTCTTCCTTATTAACTTCTTTTATGCAAGATGAATCAAGCTCAATGTACCATGATTAATGTAATTATGTTCCTTGTTGTAACCTGTAAAAATTGGGTGCAGTATCACAATTATGTGCTGACAATTTCGAATTTGTTTGCTTCTTTCGTCATTTTTCTAAGTAGACAAATACTAGTTCTTTCTTTTTCTTTTTTTTCTTTTCACTCACTTCAAACTAAATGTTCCAAAAAAAAGATCATTTTTACAAAAAGGATTTAAGAAACATGATTTGTCACTTATCCGAATGATTTTCAAGCAAATACTAGTATATTTTAAACAAGCAGACAAGCATAGTTTTTATAAAACTGTTCACACATGACATTTGTGTGCCTTGCTAGAGTAAAGTAATGTGTGTTTCCATGCGACCTCCCTTGCATCTTGTGTAAACTCCTCAATTTTTGGGTAAAATTAGGGTAAACCCTAATCATAGTTATATCGGAATTTCAAAAGTCAACTATGATCAAGGCAAACTAACAGTTTCAATTTCAATAATCCCGTGCTTGAAACATGAGAACAATAGAAATGAGCTTATGATAGATTATAATTTGGAATAATATGATAAAGCCTAAAAAGATCATATTCGCCAAAAAAATCATTCGTTTTAGACCAGAACAGGGTCAGTTTCTAAAAAATGTGCCATGATGCCCAGGATAGTAAAAATATTATGACAATACCGTTAGACTCGTAATTATACAAGGATTACAAAAATATCAGTTTTATAACTTTTTGGTAATTAAAATTATCAGATAAAGATCATTTACATGTATTTTCTTTACTACATGTATTCTTATTTGTCTAGTCTACTATTCACTACTACTCCTCTATTTATATTTTTTTCTTACTACCTATTCTTATACTCTACCATAAATATTTCTTACAATTTACATTTCCCGTAAAACTTTATCCACATCATACCTTACACAGTATTACTATTCATCACAAAATAATAAAATAAATAATTTCTCCCCCTTTAAAACTCTTAAACCAGCGCCATCTCTCTCTCTTCACTATCTTTTTTTTTCTTCATTTTATTTAATTATAACTAATTTCCCTTCACATTTATCTATAAATATCCTACCTCCCTTCATTTTCTTCACACTCCTCAAATATACCAAAACTCTCTTAAATTCACTCCTCAAATATTTCCTCTAAAATTTCTTCCTAACTCTCTCATCTTTCCATATTCTTATTATCTCCATACAACACTAACCCCTCCTTTTTCTACCACCCATCTATCGACATTAGGTAAAAATTCCTATAAATATTCTTTATGTTCATGTAACTTAACATAACCATAGTGTATATTTTCTAAACCCATGGGAGTTAACAAAGCAATAATATGTTTATGTTTTGCTCTTGTTCATGCAAAATTTTATTATTGTATTATCATTATGTTATTATTTTTGCTTCTAATCTAACTCCTATATATTTTAAATAATTATATTTTTTTTTCTTAGAGCCTATAAGTTCATTAACATAAATTTTTATTTATTCATGCTTTTATATTTCTTGCAATTTATTTATTTATTTCATGCCATTTTATTAAGAATAGTTATTCTACTCTTAGACTTATCCTCATCAAATTAAAACGTTTTATTTTCTTCAGGACTTATCCATAATCTAAGTCTGGGGAGTCTTGACATAAATCTAAGACTCCTATGTTTTTCTTATTATTTTCTTACTTTTCTTTTTGGAACTAGTCCATTCTAAGTTAGAAAGCCTTGATGCAAGCTAAGACTTCCCAATACTTGATTTTACTTATATACTTATTTAATTTTCTATGACCTTTATTTTTATGAACATTATTCTTTTTACATAATTACAAGTTCATATTCATGCATGAACATAATGTTATTGTCTTGATGAATTTTCCAAAGAAATAAAATGACTTATTGTAGCCCCTAAATTTTTTTTAATAACGGTTTTGGAATACCGAATCGAAACCCTAAAGTCTGACCTAAGTTAAAATCGAACCTTAATCAATTTCGGTCATGGGATTTCATAAGAGAACCTTCAAAAACAAAAATAGAAAGTTCAATAAACGTTCGATTCAAAAACCCGAACATTAGAAGATCCACCTACCCAATCCCTAATATAAACCCCTCAATATCTAGAGTAAAGTTGGATTAAACCCTAACCCTAGTCAAACCAAGTTTCAAAAGTCGACAAAGACCAAGACAATCAAGCAATTTCAACTCGGCAATCCCGCGTTCTCAAACCCTAGAAAATGAAATTAAGTTAATGACTTAAAATAGTTCGTAATAATATAAGGTAACATAAAAATTTGATTCGCGAATTTCGAGTGTCCTTCGGACTCAAACGAGATTAGTTCTCAAAAAAGTGTCCCGGAGTTCGGAATAATAAAAATATTCCAATAACACCAAAAGACTCGTAATTAAAAAGGATTTCAAAAATATCAGTTTTAGAATTTTTCAATAACTAAAAATAATAGTTATAGCTTGATTACGCGTATTTTTATTACTACCGATATTTTATATGTCTAGTCTACTATTCATAGTACTATTCTTACTACACATTACTATTTCACTATCTCTACTTTTTCTTACACCTATTTCTTACTACCTATATACCTATTTTATTACTTTTTATATTTCAATACAACTTTATTCACATCAAACCTTACACATTATTTCTTTTTTTACAAAAAAATTACAAAACAAACAAAATATCTCTCTCTCTCTCTCTCTCTATCATAGGCGCCGGCCATCTCTCTCCCTTTCTCATTATTTTTCTTTTTCAATTTATTTTATTACATCCAAAATTTATTCCAAAAATTCTATAAATACCCCATTCCTCCTTTATTCTTTCACACACTCATTTTACATAACAAAACTCTACCAAAATACTCTCTCAAAATCTCTCTCCAACCATTCTCTCTCAAAACACTCTCTACCAATTTCTACTCTTCAAGAAAAGTAACAAAAACACACTACTCATTCATCTCTTTTCAAAACCCCATTAAACCTTAAGTAAAATCTTACTTATATCTTCATTATATTCATACAACTTAGCATGAGCTTAGTATATGTTTCTTAGGCTCATATGTGTTAAAGAAGCAATAATATGTTCATGTTCTATTTTACATTATGTTATTATGTTGTTGATATTATTGTTATTATTTTTGCTCTGATCTAACTTATATAATATTATGTATACTATGTATATATATTTATTTATAGCATATAAGCTCATTTGTTATTTATTTATCTTCATGTCTTGCAATTTATTTATTTACTTGTTTTATGCAATTTATTAAGACTAGTCTTTCTAGTCTTAGACTTGTCCATATCAAGTCAAAACAATTTTCTTTTTTTCTTTTTTTTCTTTTGGGACTAGTCTATTCTTAATCTCGGGTTGCCTTGATGAAGCTAAAGCTCCTAATACATGATCGGGATACCTTGATGAAGCTAAGGTTCCCAATGCTTGACTATTTTATTATGTTTATTTACTTACAAGTATTTCTTTCTATCTTATTATGTATTATCTTTACTTTTACATGGCTATATAATCATATTCATGCATGAATAGAATATGGTTGTCTTAAGTAAATAAATAAATATAAATAAAAAAAAATTGGTTCTTTCTCAAATAAAGAAAAATAAACTAGATTTCTTAACAAAAGGAATTTTTAACAAGAGATCTAAGCTTTGTTTTCAAACTCTTTTCATAAGATAAGCTAATCATAATTTCTAGAAAAAAAGTAGTAATGTAGATTTCTTCAAAATAATAAAAAGAATTCTTTTCTTTTATAAACCAAACTTAATACTCCATAAAGATAAAATTTTTAGTCTTGAACTTAAGATTTTAACTTAACCATACCTTTTTATAAGACTTAAAGAGATTCATTATAAACTTTGAAAATCATACTATGAAAACATCTTCAAAACTTCAATTTTATTCTCTTTTCAAAATTAGAATGAAATTTTACTAAAGTTATAATATTAACAATTCTTTATGAAGAAAGCTTTTTTTATAAACTTGTCTAAAAGAATTATTCTATCACTTGACAAATATTAAGAATAAAACAAGTTTTTCAAATCAAGATAAAATCAACTCACTATTTTAGAAACCAACTTAAAAAAAATAAACTTTTCCAAGCAAGTAAAGTTTAAAAGTAAACTTATTTTCTAAAGAAGGAAAATGATATAACAAGGAGAGAAAAACATATATTTAACACAACTACCAATATTTGACCACATCAAAAACTTAAAGGATATTTTAAAAAGCTTATTCTTCAATCACTAGAAATAAAGTTAGTAGATAACTCAAAGAACCAAAATTTTTTAAAATGAATTTTTCTTTTGAAAAGTGAGAAAATGAAATTATAGTAGGAAAACATTCACTCATAACAACTCAAATATACATATATAATATTTTTTTTTTTTCCTTCTAACAATTCAAAAATGAGAAATTCTCAAAAGATTTATTATTTAAAACCATCAAAGACAATTTGTTTATGAAATACCAATAATGAGACAACACTATCAAAATCATGCATACATATGAGTATAAATATATGTTCAAAGGATTTTTCAACGATATATATATATATATATATATCCATATATTTTGCTTAAGGATTTTTGAGTAAAGTAAAGTTTGGAAAAATCATATTTTGTGAACTATAAATTCGTAACTATTTTGTAACATAGTGTTTTCCAAAACAAATGGCTTTTTATGACAAAAATAACCTTAGAAATGGATAGATCTTTTCGATTACGTAGAAAACGGCATATTATTTTCGCAATTCCGAGTTAAAATGACCAAGTTATGGCCATTTTAAGTTGGAATTACCTTCTATACGAATTTTAACGATCTTATGACATAGTATTTGATAATACCATAGAATCAATAAGAAATACTCATTATGGGTATTCTTCTTGATTAGGTGATCCCGAGGAGGAGTATTCATACCCGGAGGATTATTTTGATTAGTGGATTTATTGATCGACTCATCCATAAGAAAAATAAATCCTCATGGCCAAGTGAGTTTATTTCCTACCTTTTACGTACTTGGTTGTGCTTGTAGCTAGAGGCACTAGAAGTAAGAAAAGATGAAAATGAATTATGTATGATAATATTGGTTGAAAGAATGTTAAGCATACCGAAGCATGAATCGTTGTTAATTAACTTATGTCTTACTATTATTCTGTTGGAGTGTGTGCAAATTATGTGATCACCTTTAAATTACTCTAATCATATACTATGAATTATATTAATTGATTCATTCATATCACATAGTTAGATTCATTGCATGAGTTGCTATTCTCGATGAGATAAGAGTATAGTAGCCAGGTGTGCAGTAGCCAGAAATTTGCAAGATGGGCGATTAGGAGCCTGAAAGAACTATTTTGAGGGCGAGTAGGCGCCTAAAATAAACTACATGAGTTGGATTTAAAGATGAGTTTTAAAGAGCCTGGAACACCTAACCCTGAATGGAGGGATAAATCCATTCAAACATATGATTTCTAGTAGATCATATGTATTGCTTGATCACTGCTTGATGCATCCATATACTTGTTTAATAACTTGATTGAAATTATTTATACAAGTACGTTGATTTAGGAATATTCTCACTAAGCTAGATATGCTTATACTCCGATAGACCTTTGTTGTACAGGACCAATATCTTTCATGAACAAGGACTACATATACTTGGGTGGAATTATGATTTAAGGAGCTTCTGGAAATCTTTTAAAGACCTTAGGTTTATTACCCTTCAATGTATTATGATGTTAGTATTATTTTGTTGTGAGAAAGATTAAGTTGATATTATGATTGTTTAAAGAATTATAGGGGAAAAACCCCTAAGATGATGTACGGATTTTATTCTCTTAATGATAAATTGGATAATTATTTAGATTCTTGTATGTTGTATATACTATCTCGAACTATACATTCCACCGGTGTCTCCTATTGTTGTGATAGACGCCTTACATATGGTGTTGAAAACTTTCGCATGACTTCGGAAAGTTATTCTTAAGTTTTAATACCGTATATGGCAGACTACCACGTTTAGGGTACCCTTTGGGGCGTGATAGTTATTTTCTCTCGCTTAAAAATAAGAACTAAATTCTCTAAAAACATGATTTTAACACTTAAGAAAAATTTATATTAAAACATATATAGCATCATGATTCGACAATATTATTTTCCAAAAACATAAATGAATTCATCATAAATTTTTAGCGTTGCTATCATGCAAAGATTCTTCAAAACTTAATTACGTGGTTCTCTTATTCTCTTTTCAAAATACTAAAATAAATTATTTAACCTTAATGTTGACAATTCTTTGTTATATAATTTTTTTTTCTTAAAATAACTTGTTTATAGGATTCACACCCCAATATTGAAAAATATCAAGAATCAAATGATTTTTTTAAGTCAAGTTTAAGATCAACTCACTAGTTGAAATATCCACTTAGAAAATAAAATGGATACAACTTAGGAAAACAATTCAACTATAATCTTTCCAAATTATGAAAATAAGATTATTATAAATTCTTAATGTTGATAATTATATATGCAAAATTTTCTTAAAAACTTACTTATAATGTTTATAGCAACACCTTGAAAAATATTAAGAAGAGCCAAGTTTTTCTTTAGTCAAAGATTAAATTCAAATCACTAGCTTAACATTTAGTTAGGAAAATCTAAAATTAGTAAACAACTTGAAGAACCAAGTTTTTAAATAAATAAATCCATCTTTATTAAATTAAGAAAATATACAAATGTCAACTTTAAATGATTAGGCATTCATTAGTAACTCACAATCTTAATTTTCTTCCAATAACTTAAAGAAAGATTTTGAGAATTTCATTTTCCAAACTTCTAAAAGTAAATTGTTTTATGAAAATTCATTATTAAGATAATATCACTAGAATCATGCATATAATATGAGTATATATCTATATTAAAGGATTTTTCAAATTATATAAATATTTATGTATTGTTATGGACTTTTTGGATGAAGTAAGATTTTGAAAAGTTATAATTTAAGGACTGGGATTTTTGTGTCTAATATACCAACCCATTTCGAAACCTAAACGGCCTTTAACATCAATAATAACCTTACAAATAGTTAGATCTTTTCGAGTAGATAGAAAATGACATCTTATATGCAAAATTCCGTGTTGAAATGAGCAAGTTATGGCCATTTTAAGTTGAATTTTCGTTCATTCGATTTTTGACAAAAATAGGGAAATAGACTTTGAAAGTTTGAGTAAATTTCATGAAATAATCATTCCGGTTATTTTTTTCATTTAGGTGACAAGGAGTTGGAGGATCCATATTAAGAGGACTTTTACGAGTAAAGGATTTAGCAAGGATGGTGGAGTGAGTGTAAACCCCGAAAACTTCCACCATACGATACGACCCTAGATTAGAAATTATGGGTTGACTAGTAACCCTAGGAGTTAATTAGAAACTTTAGTTAGATAGATACTTTCAATTTGAACGGTTGGGACTTACAAACTTTATAAAAGGACTTCTTTTACCCCAATTGATTCCAAAAACAAGATTTCATATTCCGAGTTAATAATTCAGGTTGTGATCAAAGGAAACTTCAAATCCTAAACCCGAATCATTGTCAAACAAACAGATTATATAGGAAAACCTAAATATGGATATTAAGTGATTACCTTAGTATTCAATAGAGACCGGGAATTGAAACAAGGTATAGTAATGAACCTATATTTGGATTGAAACCCTAAAATTTGAGAGTTCTAGTCAGTAATAAACTACATTGATAAGATTTCATAGTGAGTACCCAAATCTAATATATATAACTAGTATAGCCTATATATTAGTAGCAATATTACATAAATGACTCAATAGGGTTTTAGTTAGAAAATTGTGATCTCAAGATGAACGGTTAGGATTATAAATACCTAATAAAAACATAAACTGATGTATATCTTGAGATCTAGACCTCAAATACATAATTGAATCATACCAATAATCAAATTAGGGTTTTCTAAAGCCTTGGAGCCTAAAACAAAAATTGACCCAAAAAGCTTATAAAACCTAAATCGCGTAAGATAAATTTTTCTTAAACAAATTAGATACGTACTATTACAACTTAAATTTGTACTTTTTGTTAAACTAAACATCTTGTAGGATCCATCAAAGACATTTGTATATATATATTTACATATATAAGCAAAAATATACCCTAATAGTGTAATAAACTACCCGAAAACTTAACTAAATAATATTTAACTACTATATAATATACATATATATAATCTCAGCTTGCTGGAGACGGTTTCTTTTGGATTGAAGGGCTGTGATCTTCTTAATTTTGGTGAGCCGAAAATCTTCCAACTAAACAATGTTAAAGTCAATATGAATCTAACTTCAACCAATGCAAATCGGCCAAATCACCCCTCATATTTATGATAATCAAACAAGGAATGGAATGGACAACAAACAAGAGCAATTCGTTGGAAATTTGAGGAAGAAACGCGGTCGAAACATCACCTTCGTTATATATATATATATATATATATAAGCAAACGAACTTGGATGGTTAAGCAAACGAACTCCAAACTTTCCCAAACTTTCCAGAATACAACTATAGCTTACTAGGATTCGAACCAACTCAGAAAACGAATTTTAAACACTCATATCCATCCAGTTCGAAATTTCGAACAAAAACTTGGAAAAACGCATGAAAAACGAGCTTGAGGTAAGTGATTTTATTCCGCGAGTTTTCTTTCAGTTTTAAGGATTGAGACTAACTCTTAGACATCTTAGGAAGCTAACCAAGGCCACTAGGAGCTTCGAATTTCATCGGAAGGTCACAACGAAGGTAATTTTCCCAAACCCTAGCCGAACTTAATGATCCGAATTCATGGATAACATGTTGTTTTTATGTAGTTTTTCTTGGATATTTAGGTTTCTTAGGTTCCTAGGAGTTGTTTAGATCCAAAATCCCGATGTTTTGACGTGGGGATTCGTCGGAATTGGCCGCGGCTCATCGGGGAAGACGATGAACAGTGCTCCCCGATGAGCACGGGTTGGGTACACGGGCGTGTATAACCCGTGTACCCCTCGGCCAGAAATAAAAAAAAAAAAAAAAAAGGAAAAACGAAACTAAGTATATATAATTATATAATAAATAATAATTTAAATAATTTTAGAATGTTTATTATTTTTCCTGCATTTATTTATTTTTCTGGAATAGTAATAGTAATATTATAGTATAATAATATTAAATCCGAAAATTTATTTATTTATTTATTTAAATTTAAAAATAAAATTATTTTTCTGACTTTATTAAATATAGGATGTTTAAATATTTAATCTATTATTATTAATCTAAAAATAATTTTTTTTAGAAATATAAATTACTTTGTTAAGTAATTTCCGTATAATAGATTTCTAATTATTAATACCCTTAATATTATTAAAAGAATTTTTTTAATTTCGAAAATATTATTTCTGAAATAATAATAAATATGAATATAAGACTAAAATTACTTTAGTAATAATATTAATTAAAGTATAAGACAATTAGTATAATTCTTAATGTGATGGAATATAATTATTCTATCTAATCTATTTTTGGAAATTTATTATTATTATTATTATTATATTATTATTATTATTATTATTATCATTATGGATATTATAATTATTTTTTGATGCTATTATTGATGATAATTATTAATGTTCTTATGATTTACGAAAAGAGATAAATAATTTCGAAAATAGTTATAATTAAATTAATAAATTCTTTTATTAGTGAGTATGTTTTCATAAAAAGATATATATATGTATAAATTATGAGTTAGTAAATACTAAGTATATACTAGAATATTTATATATAAATAAATAACAATGGAAATTTAAATACTCCAAATTTGTGAGTATAGGAACATCTATACTCTATAAGAAAAATTTATTAAGTAATTTAAAAGAAAACTGATATTTTGGACAATAAAAATGAATTAACGAAATTATTAACTTTCCAAATACCCAATTGATAGATTCACATAGCCAACCAGAACCAATACAATAAAACTGTGAGTACAAGGATGTAGAACTTAAAGCTATTTCAAAAGAATTAGTTATGACATTTAAATATGCATAGAAACTAAATTGTATAGTCTGGAATTTTAATATTTATATTATCTATCTCAATAGGTGACTCGGGTATTGGGGAGGACCTACCTGAAGATTACTACGATTAACTAGGATGGGCAGGTGAGTGACTCAGTCTTATTACATTGATTGTGCTTGTACTAATAGTGAATCTTAAACAGAAAGATAATGAAAATTGGTGATATGTTTGAAATATGAAAGTTGTGTATTGTATTCCATTGATTGCCATGTCACTCTAAAATAAGTGATAACACAATTGCATGTATCTTGATAATGTATGTAGTATCTAATTGAGTGTCTGTATTGCGTGATCACCCCCAAATTGACTAAAAACTACTGGTACCATAATGGAAAATAATCATGCATTACATACTATGCATAAAAAGCATTGAGTAAGTGGTAGACTACTACGTGTTAGTTTCTCGGATCTCTGGTAATGCTTGAATTATCTAGGCCTGAGAGCTATTAGTTAATTGCAAGATTACTTTTGTTCTGTTAATACCATAGGAACTACATGGTAAACGAAGGACGCCGCTTATGGTATTACATGGGAATAACTAACACTTAGTGGAGTTTCTAAAGCTAAAACAGGAAATGAATAAAGAAACATGATAAGCTTAAAGAGATAATTAAATTTAATATTATTATTTCCTGTATGGCTTAAGTCTCTCTTGGGTAGGTGGACCATAGATTGTGATCCTTCAACCCCGATGAGAGGGCGTAAATCTTCATCCTGTTTGGATTCCGGGTTATCTAAGCTTGTAATGTTCATTTGTGTGATTGATGCATTTCTATGACTGATAAACAACTTGTTTGTTATATGTAACAAGTTCTGGTTATTCACTAAGCTTGTGTTTTAGCTCACACTCCCACAGTCCTTTCAGGTTCACCCTGCGACCCTGGCTCATTACTAGCAGGAGCATGGTCCTAGTAAGAGATTAGAAGCCAGAAGTTTAAAGTTTAGTATAGGGTTAGAATATCTATATCTATAATAAACTTGTGATGTATTTAAAGTGCATTAGAATCATCAGCTATAGTTACAAGGACTTATAAAGCATATGATCTGTAATATTATGGTTTGTGAAAGTTGTTTACTAGTTTATATCTTATATATGTTTGTTTATTCCATCCAAGCAATTAAAAGATCCTGTTTTTGGAAATCATGTCAATCCTAGAAGGTAAACTAATAATGGTAATCGAGTGGTTCTTGATTATTATTATTAGAATACCCTCGGGGCATGACAGTGAGTTTAGCTTCTACTTTTACGTACCTGTTTGTGCTTGTAGTTAGAGGCACTAGAAGTAGGAAAAGATGAAAATGGAATATGCATGATAATGTTGGTTGAAAGTATACTAAGCATATCGAAATATGAATTGTTGTTAAATAAATCTGTGTTCTATTATTATGATGGAGTGTTTGCAAATTCTATGATCACCTTTAAAATATCTTAATCACATGTCAAGAATTATATTAATTGATTCATACATATCACAAAATGAGTCATATTGCATGTAGCTACTATGCCTCGATGGGATGAGATTGTAGTAATGAGGTAATTGTAGGCATGATAAGACTGCTAAGATGGGCGAATAGAAGCCGGAAATAGCTATTTTAGGATGGGCGAACAGGAGCTAGAAAGAACTACAGGTTAGATGATAAAGATAGGCTTTAAAGAGCTAGAAATACCTAACCCCGCATGGAGGGCGTAAATCCATTCAAACATATAATTTTTGACAGATAATATGTATTGCTTACTTACTTGTTTGATGCATTTCATATGCTTGTTTAATAACTTGTTTAAATTTATTGATACAAGTGCACCAATTTGGGAATACTCTCACTAAACTAGTTAAGTTTATACCCTAATAGATTTTTGTTGACACTGGATCAATATCTCTTATACCCAAGGTCTCCAATTATTCGGGTAAGTTTATGATTTTGAAAAGCTTTTGGGGAAAATTCTTTTGAAGATCTTAGAGTAGATTTCCTTTAAAATATTTGTAGTTATAGTTGTTATGATATATAAGACTTAGACTATCTTTTGGATATTGGAGAATTATCGGGGGAATGCCCCTAAGCTTATGTAAAGACCTTATTATGATTAATCTACTGGATATATGTTTATTAGTTCTTGTATACTTTATATTACTACTTAAACCATATACCCCACTAGTGTTTCCTATTGTTGTGTTAGATGTGTTATATATAATATCGAGACTTTTGTGTGACTAAGGTAGTCATTTTTTAAGTCTTAATATTGTATGTGGCGGACTACCATGTTTAGGGTATCCTCTGGTGCATGACATCTTGATTTAATTCCATTAAGATATTTTCCCTCATACACATTTACATACCCACATGAATGTTATAAGGGCGTTATCCCTATGATGGACTAGGACAAGACTTCTACTAGTTTATTCTTCTTTAATTTACTTATATGATTGTTATCAAAATTGAGATCATTTCTATAATTCTTTATTATTAATTTTCTACCAACTTCCTTAGTTCTTACTCCAACATTATAATTCATTGAATATTGGCACACCTTAATATGGAATTATATCTTAACTCCTAGCTGATAATTGATTTCCTTAGAAAAAATAAATAAATACATAAAACTTCTAACTTTCTAATATGTACAACTTATCTCATCTCATGCCATCATATGCAATCCTAAGCTTTCCTTGTTTGGAAATTTTGATAAAGCATGTTGGTTCACATGTTCAAATTTGATAGAACATGACAAGCCATCCATTGTTTGGAATATTTGCTTGATTTATGCAAACCATAAATCGCCGATGTGCAATGTATCTCCCTTTTTAATATATGGAATTGATATGGCATGATTGTGTTTTTTCTAACAATGTGTATTTGATTGGAACTTATCATTTCCATAGGCTTTTAAATGACTCAATTATATTTCACTATAGGCCTTAAGATATTTATGTTTAATTAGACTAGTCACTTTATCATAGCCTTGTATTGAGCACCTAGGTTTTCTTGATAACGACTTGTGGAAGAATGGTATTTTTCAACTCCACATGATGATTCGCATAGAAGGTGCAAACAATCTCAGTTTTAGTGTGTGCTTATAGATCTAAGAAACCAAACCCATTTTTGCTAATACTTAGGAGTTTGATCGTTAAAATCATATTCGTCATTTATCATATATATATATATATATCTTTCTCTCTCTCTCTCTCTCTCTCTCCCCCCCTCTTGTCTGTGTTGGTAAATCTATGACACCAAATCAATTTTTGTGAAGTGTTTGATCATTACAACCATATTCATCATTTATCATATTTATCTTCTTTTTAGGTTGATATATCATGCCAATTTCCATATCAAAGTTACATGAGATAACCATCTCACCAATGCATTTTTCCTTTTTATGCATCTACAATGTGTATATCACTTGTGTTGACTATGCATGCGAGCCTAAAGCTCATATAATGTACGGTTTTCATAATTCTTTTGTCTCACATTTAGATCACAAGGGGGGAAAAGAGAAAAGAAAAGGATGAACGAAAATTTATATGGATATCGCTAGAAACTTCTCGTTAATTGTTTAGGAAGAGCGAAAAACATGTCTACCAATTTTAAGAAAATTTTAAAAAACACAAATTAAAGAAAGAAAATTATCTAGTTTCCATCATTGGATTGCATATAGGAGATGCAATATAAAGATTTGCATAGGCATCACATGTTAGACATACAATATAGTAATATAATCTAACAAAATTATATCGCATATTGGTCATACGATACAGTTTAAATGTGTATCTCATAAGGAATATATGATACACATCTAAATAATTTTATGTATATTGCATATTGGCCATGCAATATAAAAAAAATGCTATATCGCATGATGGTATTTATTAATATTTTTCATCCAAATTATATTTATGTAAGCTTTTTTCAAATTAATTGTTTATTATCTCTGTTTAGGAATATGAAACATATGGAAGGAAATAGAATAGAAAGGAAGTTTAAGCCATTAAAACCATAGGATTTTGTTCATTCCATTTTAGAGAAATGCAAGAGAAAGGTATTCTTTTTTTCTCCCCCTTAATGACAAATTTACCAATTGTAAATTTCATAACCTTTTGCAAAAATGTTGAAACCCCTATTTGAATTTTTTGTGATTTTTATTATTTTATATTTGAAATATAAAACTGCCAATTATCATACCTAATCACACTTTTTGTAACATCCAAAACCTAAGTTCTAATAACCTGTTATATTTATATAACAAGTATAGATATGTTAAGATGCAAAACTAGTTAAAAACCACAAGTAGTATATACAATATGAGTAAGCAAGAGAGATCCATATAAAGGTCCATTTTATAATATGTAATCACTATTTACACTAGCGACTCATTAAGTCCGCTGAAACAACTAACAAGCCAAATACATAGCATATGGTCCATGCCTAATTGGAAACAACCGTACAATATAGATGAGGTCTATAATCTTCTACACACTGCACTAACATATATAAAGTCTATGAATCACTACAATAGTTGGCAGTGCTAATGTTATCTCCATAATCCACTAACAAGCCGCATCCAATAATCTCATACACTAATGTACATGGTATTATTTGAAAATACAAAGAGCCATGCTTCTCCTTAATTGGAGACCATAAGTAAACGTTGCCCTAAAAATTTTAGTAAAGAAAACCTATATTTTATGCTTTCTATATGCAACTTAAATTTAGGTTTTGGCCAATGACTAAAATGCCCAAAGCATTGTAAGGTTTACATAACTTGAGATACAAATGTCAATATGTACATTTTTATAACAATATAAATAAAGTCGAAAACTTATCAAAGAAAAAATTTCCATTGATTTATTTGCTTGAGAATAAAAAGCAAAAACCTATATTATTTGGCACCTCTCAAAGAAGTTGTAACTGATTCAGTAATTAAATTAGCTTCATTTTTTTTCTAGAAAACAAAAATCTAGTCCATTAACAATTGTAGAGTAAGATAAATACCAAGGTACAAAATCCTAACAAAACAGTTAAAGGGATGGAGATTTAAAAACTCAATCCAAAATGGTTGCATCTCTTTTACAACTTGGGTTGAAATATATCCTTCATAGCATGAATTATACTGAGAGAATAGAAAATCAGAACTTTGGCCAAGTAAAATCCCATGAAGGGATGAAAAACAAACAAGCAGAAAGAAAAATGAAAAACCTAAAAAACTATTATCACTTCGATATTGAAATGATCATCACAGCTTTAGTCCAATCAAATCTCCATATATTAGCTTATGAAGATGGAAATGTAATGCTTGTTAAAATAAATTATTTTATATGTGATTTTGATGAGAGCAAATGTTATGTAAAGATTTTTTAAACACTCTTACGATTAAAGAATTTTTATGAGAATATATAGATATATATATATATATGTGGAAATCTGTGTTGTGTGTTGTGTGTTGTGTTCTTATGCTTACAAAAAATGCATTAACAAGTTGGTCCTGTAAATCAAAGCAAAAAGGCAGTCAAGGCCTAAAACCAAGATACGACAAAGGCACGAAGAAGAAAATTTAAGGCGCGACATATGAAATCCCTAGACCGACAAGCCGATAGACGCTTGGTCTAGCAAGCCAGTGGCCAATTAATTTGACCGTTACGTGCATTAATTGTTGCCATCTATCAAACGTTATCTCCAACGGACATTTGAGATTTTGAAGACTATAAATACTCTTTATCTTGGAGATTCAAATAACTTTTTTTTTTAATTTGAGAACTTTGATAGCTTTCATTTGCAAAGGAACAAATCAAGTTTTCTATCTTAAATTCTATTCTCTTGTTCGTTATTTTTAAATTTCTAAGTAAGAGAGAGAATATCATTCTAGTGCTTTGTTCTTATATTTGTAATCTATAAAAGAGCATCTAGAGAGTGATGAAAATATTTTATTTCCTAAAGTATTGTGACTTATGTATTGCTCAGCTTAAGCGTATATTTTTTAATGATTAATAAATAGTTTTAAAGTCTTCGATTGGAGACATTGATGGATTAAGAAGAGTAGGGAGCGGGCCAAACTTCACATTAAATTGGACTCAAATTTTCTAACCCTATCTCTTTTATATTCACTTCATAATCTGCTATTGTATTATCTGCTACTATTGTCATTCAATTTGTTCCATTGCATAAAGATTAATTGTTCTCTTAAGTATTTTCTAGTGTGTTTTCATTTGGTACAAAGTCAAGGCTCTTTTTTTTTTTTTTTTTGTGCTTCATCACATATAGAGAAAAGATTATGACATTAAATGCACTAGGTTTTTAAGAGGGGCAGGCTATCAATAGGCCACCACTTCTTAGTGGAGATAACTACCTATATTGGAAATGCATAATGAAAATTTATCTAAAAGCTCAAAATAGACTAGTATGGAATGTCATAGAAAATGGAAATCTTACTATAGAAGGAAAAGAAAAAAGAGATTAAGAGATTACAACGACGATTATTGGAAAAGATTAGATTTGAATGAAATTATTATGAACATATTACATTGTGGGCTCAATGAAAGTGATTTCAATAGAATTTCTACATGAAAATCTACTAACGAAATATGGGATGAATTAGAAAAGATTTATGAAGGAACTTCTAGAGTTAAAGATACAAAAATAAGTCTTTTGTGTGGATATTTCAAAAACTTTAGAATGCTTCCAAATGAATCTATAGATGAAATGCATAATAGATTCATTAACATCATAAATCCCTTAAGTGTGCTTGGGAAGAACTATACTAATTTGGAAATAAATTCTAAACTTCTTAAGTCACTGGGAAGAAAAAAGAAATGCCATAGAAGAAGCACAAGGTTTAAGTGCTATGAGCAAAGAAGAACTCCTTAAGCGCTTGAACACGTGAGCTCATTAAGAAGTAAGAAGAGGAATCAAATAGGAAGGCCATTGCTTTGAAGGCCACTAATCATGACTCAACTGAAGAGGAAGATGATGATAATAATAATGAGGAATTTGTTCTAATGGCCAAAAGGTTTGAGAAGTTCATGAAGTTTAACAACAAAACAAAGAGAGTGGATGATGGCAGCATCTCATCAAGGTACAAAAAGAAGGATGCAATAACTTGTTTCAAATGCCACAAACCTGAATACATCCAGTGGTACTATCACTACTCAAAAAGGCTTCCAAAGGATCAAGAAAAAAGCTCTCATCACCACTTAGAGTGATGATGAATTAAATGATTTGGATGAGAATGTGTGTTTTATGACAATAGATGATGAGGTATGCTCTCCTTCTCCTTCCTATGA
This sequence comes from Combretum micranthum, assembly GCA_024138025.1. Taxonomy (NCBI): domain Eukaryota; kingdom Viridiplantae; phylum Streptophyta; class Magnoliopsida; order Myrtales; family Combretaceae; genus Combretum; species Combretum micranthum. The sequence goes on from JAMXBD010001678.1 coordinate 176,249, forward strand.
TGAAATGAGTGCTATGTATGATAAAGTATGTTATAAATTAGTAAAAGTTGAGAAAAAGAACAACATGCTTAAATCTTTAATGATGGAAGTAGGAGAAGAATTAGATAATTTTAGAATTGAGTATGAAGGATTAAAATAGAAAACAAAAAACTACATGAAAAAATTAATGTTCTAAAATCAAAAAATGAAAAGATGATTAATAAATGTAGGAAGCTAAAGAACAAAAATGAAGAATTGAATAAGATCAATGAAAATTTAACAATTGAAAACGACTTGCTTGGTCATGAAATTAAAACTATAAATGATAATGTTGCATGTGCTGATGATTGTAGAAATGAAATTCTAAAGGAGTTGGAGAAACTAAAAAATGAAAATATTTTACTAAAAGCTAGCTTAGATGATTCAAAAGCAACTATAGCTAAGTTCACAAATGTAAAAAAAATTTAAACACACTTCTTGAAATCAAAGGTGTGATACAAACAAATATGAAATTAGCTATAGTAGATAAAGTAGTTGCAAGTCTTAGAAAACTCGTTTTGTAAAAGCTACCCATGGGACATGCAACTATTGTAAGAAATTTGGTCATATTGTACACAATTGTGTAATAAGAAAAACCATGCATTTGGATTATCAAAGCAAGCTAGTTTAGGTTCCTGAAAGAGAGATCCTTGTTCCACCTAACCAAAAAGGATCCAAACTCAAATGGGTACTAAAGAAGTAATACTCTATTTTGTGGGGATCTTCAAGTGGAACAACAAATGGTACTTAGAAAATGATTGCTCCAACACATGATTGGAGACGCATCCAAGTTTACATCTCTAGACTTGAAAGATCAAGAGAATGTTATCTTTGTAGATAATCAAAAATCAATCGTTCTTAGTGAAGGTAACATTTTTGTAAACAAAGTTTTAATTATCAAAAATGTGTTGTTAGTTGATGGATTGAAATATAACCTGCTTAGTGTAAGTCAATTATGTGATAATGATTTTCGAATAAATTTCTTGCCAATAAATTTTCTATTGAAAATTTTGACAATAACTAAGCTTATTTTGAAGGGTATAGACAAAGAAATATTTACAAAATTAATTTAGATGATTTCAAATCATCAAATGAAACTTGTCTATATTCTTAAAATGAGAATAGTTAGCTATGGCATAGAAAATTGGGACATCCTAGTATGGATGTAATTTCAAAACTTGTCAAAAAGAATCTTGTCAAAGGTTTACCAAAAATGAATTTTCCGAAGGACAAGATTTGTCAAGCATGTCAACAAAAAAGAAAACTAAGACTTCTTTTTAGTCTAAGAATGTTGTTTTTACCTCTAGACCATTAGAAATATTGCATATGGACTTATTTTGTTCTACTCAAACTCTAAGTTTAGGAGGCAAAAAATATACATCGGTGATTGTTGATGATTTCACTAGACATATATAAAATTTCTTTCTTGTATCTAAAGATGAAACAAATGATATCTTGTTTAGATATTACAAGAAAGTCCAAAATAAAAAAATAAAAAAATCTTAACATTGCATCTATTCAAAGTGATCATGGGGGACAATTTAAAAATTATGAAATGAATGATTTTTGAAATAAATGGCATTTATCATACTTTTTAAGTACCTAGAACTCCATAACAAAATGGTGTAGCCGAAAGGAAAAAACAAAACCTTAATTGAAATGGCTAGGACTATGTTATGTGAAAATTTATTAAAATATTTTTAGGCTAAAACTGTAAATATTGCCTACTACATATCAATAGAATATTCATAAGACCCATTTTCAAGAAAACCCCTTATGAACTTTGGAAAGGAAAAAGACCTAACATATCTTATTTTCATCCTTTTGGCATTAAATGCTATATCTTAAACAATGGAAAAGAACAATTGGCTAAGTTAGATGCTAAAAGTGATGAAGGAATTTTTCTAGGTTATTCCTTAACTAGTAAAGCATATAGAGTGTTTAATAGGAAAACATTAGTTGTAGAACAATTCATTCATGTGGCTTATGATGATTCTTTGCCTTATTTATTTTCAAGTGGTAATGAGGATGTTATTTGTGCTGACTTGAATAAGTTTTCTCTTGAAAATAAAGATAAAGAAGAAAATGAACATAATGGGTCCTATGCATGAATAAGTCAATAATGATCTTCTAAAGAATGGAATATGTAAGATCACATCCAAAAGATCTAATAATAGTTGAACCTTCTAATAGGGCATAAACAATATCATATTTAAGAAACATAAGTAATCTTGTTTTTCTATCTCAAATCGACTTAAAAATTTTAAAAAACTCTAAAAGTTGAGTTTTGGATACAAGCTAAACAAAAGAATTAAACCAATTCATAAGAAATGATGATTGAAAATTGGTTCATAGACTTGATAGTAGACCAGTTATTGGAACAAAATAGATTTATAGAAACAAGCTTGATGAATCTGGAATAATAACAAGAAAAAAATCTAGATTAGTTGCTAAATGATATAATCAAGAAGAAGGCATAGATTTGATGAGAGCTTTGCCCCAATTACTAGACTAGAAGTAATTAGAATGCTTTTGGCATTTGCTACTTTTAGAAATTTTACTCTTTTTCAAATGGATGCTAAAAGAGATTTCTTGAATGGTTTTGTAAAAGAAGAAGTCTATATAGAGCAACCACTGATTTTGAAAATAATGAATTCCCCGATCATGTCTTCAAGTTGAGCAAAGCTCTTTATGGTCTCAAGTAAGCTCCTAGAGCTTGGTATGAAAAACTCAATAGCTTTCTTTAAATAAAGGATTTTCTAGAGGAAAATTTGATGCAACTCTATTTATCAAAAATAACAAATCAGATACATTGATTGTGCAAATCTATGTAGATGATAGTGTATCTAGAGCTACTAATATGAGTTTTATAAATGAATTTGTAGAATCCATAAAGCATGAGTTTGAAATGAGCATGATGGAAGAACTCAATTATTTTCTAGGTCTTCAAATAAAGCAATCTGAAATGGAACCATCATCAACCAATCTAAATATACCAAAGAACTCTTGAAAATGTTTAAAATGGATAATTATAAAACAGGATCTATACTTATGAACACACATGTAAAACTTGACGAAGATGAAAATGGGAAATATATGTGTGAAAAGCTTTATAAAGGCATGATAGGTAGTTTAATATATTTAACAGCTTTTAGACTTTAATATCATGTTCTCGACATGTGTATGTGCCCAATTTCAATTTTGCCCAAAAGAATCACACTTAAATGCAATAAAACGCATATTCAAGTATCTTGTAGACACTATTAAAATTAGCTTATGGTATCTAAAGTTTAACTTTTTTGGTCTAGTGGGATACTCCAATGCTAACTTTGCTGGTGAAAAGTTAATTAGGAAAACACAAATGGCACATGCCACTTTCTTGGAAATTTTTAATATGTTAGCACTCAAAGAAGGAAAATTCAGTTGCACTTTCAACTGCCAAAGCTAAGTATATAACTGTCAGTAGTTGTTGTATATAAGTTTTGTAGATGAAACAAACTTTGCTTGATTACGGTTTAAAATATGAAAATGTTCCAATTTGTTGTGATAACAAAGTGCCATAATTTAACTAAAAATGCAATCCAATACTCAAGGATCAAGCATACAAAATTAACATCAATTCATTAGAGATCACGTTCTAAACAGATATATCAGCTTAGAATTTATTTATACAAACAATCAGATTGCAGATATTTTTATAAAACCCTTAAGTGAGGATCATTTTTGCACTTTACGAAGAGAATTGGCATGATAAAAAATGACGAGTGTTAAATATCATGGAACAAAGTTGATCTAAAACTTGTTTTTCGGATAAACAAGCTGTTAAATATAATACATGCATATATATATATATATATATATATAATATGCTTTTTGGAATAATATGTTTTATGTCTGCTACGTGTTTGCTACAGACTGGCTCACCAGTCTCCCTTCAACGGCTCATGCGATGTGCATGTCGAGGGTCGACCTAAGGGTCAAGTGGTTTTTCTTTTTTCTTTTTTCTTTTTTCTTTTTTTCCAAAAAAATGCACAAGCTCACTAGCATGTATTCGAGGGATCCATCAAGGACTCAATCAAACCCTTGATCGATTCTGTGGGTTTAATGTATCTAATTTATTCAAACCGGCTTGCTGGTATCCCATGCACCGACTTACTGGTGATTGCTTTTCCCATATATATATATATATATATATATGCTCTTCTCTCTCTCTCTCTCTCTCTCTAAAACACCCCCGGAATCCTCTCACCATCTCTCTTTCTATCTCCCTCCTTCTTTATACCTCGAACCTTCTCTCTCCCTACTGCCATCTCTTACCTCTCTCTCTCTCTCCCTCCCCATCTCCCCCAACCTTCGCCCCCCCCCTCCTTCCCCCTCTTCTCCAATTGCCTCTCTTTCTCTCTCTTCTACTTTGGTCATTATGCCTCCAAGAACAGCCAAGGGACATGCACCACCTATTCTACCAGCCTTTGATGAGTTTGTATTCCCATCTAGAAAATATTCGAAGAAGTATGTCTTGGTCAAAGACCTTCCTCTTAATATAGGTGGAAACTATAATCCATATGTGTTATAGTTCTTAAAATTCCTCAAACAACTAGAGTCGTTTTTCAATGATATATTAGATACAATGAGATTTTTAGCTGAAATAAATGAGGAGGTTGTTAGAATATTATACTGCAATTTAACTAATTATCTGGAAGATGATGGAAGTTTGGGAATTGGGATAGAGTCTGGGTTCAATAGATCAAGTTTTGTGTGCCCTGTGCTGTATTCATATTTGTATGGTAGAAGACCTAAGATAACACATTATGATATTTATGGCTTAATTAGAGTGGATGATACTGGAGTTAGGATGCCCAGTACATTTAATGGGGTTAAGTGTTATGAGGAGCATTTTACTATGTCTAATATAGGTTCCAATTGGTGCGAACCACACAATTTATATTGTTCAAGATTATCTCTTCGATGTTAGGTTCTACATCAATTTTTAACAAATAATTATGTACCACACAAGGGACAAAAAACCACAATAACCCAGCAGGACTTATGGCTAATGGTCCATATTTTAAGAGGAGATCAAATTCACTTTTTTGATATGATGTTTAGGACGTTCAAGATTGTAACCAATAAGCTTGCTCAAGCAATTCTCAGAGGAAGTAGGTTGATTACCCAGTTGTTAAGAAGAAAAGGTGTCGAGTTTTGCACTGAGACTGGGGCTATTCAGGTCTCCTCTTTTTTCTTTCAATACAATCAGTTTAGGGACTTGGAAAAGACAAAATAAGAGATAGGCAAGGAAGAAGCCTTGAGCCTTTAGTTGGTGGAGGCGCTCTGCTTCCTGGTGCACATGTTGATACGGGCTTTTCTTATGATGATGCGCCCGTAGCTCCACCTACTGGTTCTTCTGCTCTCAACACCTCTCTTTCCTCTCTCCAACAACTTTAAGAGCACATGATAGAATATTTGATACTCTAAAGACCTAAATCTCTAATCTTCGCTCGGATTTCTAAACTTTCAGCTCTGATATTAGAGGTTTCATGGATCATTTCTACCATATTCATCCTCATCCACCTCCTTTTACATGATCTTTCGTTCGATTTATGCTTGTGTTATATAGACTTTTATGTTTTGGACATTTATGTAACCTTTTGCACTAATATATTTTTGCATGTCTTCCATGGCTGCTTGATATACCTGTTTCTCCTGCTTCTTTCTGCTTGCTACCTTATATAAATATTTTTATGAGATCAAAGGTGTCGAAATAATGGTATAATCAAAGGAAGAGAAATAAACACTCTTAAGATTAAAGAATTGTTATCAGAATATCTAGATATATATATACATATATGGAGATCTATGTTGTATGTTGTGTTCTTATTCTTGTAGGGAATACACCGGTGAGTCAGTCCAATAAATCAAAGCATAAAGGCAGTTAAGGCCTAAAACCAAGATGAGAAACCCTTAAACTAACAATTGGTAAAAGCTTGGATCGGCGAGCCAATAGCCAATTAATTCAACTGTTGCACGCATTAATTGTCGTCATCTATCAGACATTATCTCCAATGGATATTTAAGATTTTGAAGACTATAAATACTCTTTGTCTTAGAGATCAGGATAACTTTTTTTTTAACTTTTAGAGCTTTCATTTGCAAATAAACGAATCAAGTTTCTATCTTAAATTCTACTTTCTTGTTCATTATTTGTAAATTTATAAGTAAGAGATAAAATATCATTCTAGCGCTATGTTCTGTTACTTGTAATCTATAAAAGAGCACCTAGAGAGTAAAGGAAATATTTTATTTTCTAAAGTGTTGTGACTTGTGTATTGCTCAGCTTGAGCGTATATTTTGTGGTGATTAATAAAGTGGTTGTGAAGTTATTGATTGGAGACATTGGTGGATTGTAGAGAGTAGGAAGCCACGTTAAATCTGGACTCAAATTTTCTAACCATATCTCTTTGATATTTACTTTATAATATGCTATTGTATTATCTGCTACTATTATCGTTCAATTTGTTCCATTGCATAAAAATTAATTGTGTGTGCATTATACGAAATGATGAAGATGCGATAGATATAGAAAACTCCATACATGAGGATTTGTTGGTTTAAAATTACTATATTTAAAATGATTTTTTTTTCTTTTCTATAAGGTGTCCAAAGTATAATAAAAAACACAATCATCAAAAGGCAAAATCTGCTAATGGCCTTATGGCCTAGTAACATTAAGCCTAGTCTCTCAAGTAAGAAGTTATAGGTTGGAATCCTCTCTTCCCCATTGTAATCACCACCCCACCCCCCCCCCCCCCCCCCCCCCCAACAAAAAAAAAAAAAAAGGGAAAAACCTAAGGAAACACGGTATAGTTAAACTAACTCGAAGAAGAGTTGACAAGACTCTTCTTGCTTAGGAATAAAATTTATCAATCCAGTGAAAATAAGAACTCAGAACTAGAAAAATTAGAATGAATATTTCTAGACATGTGGAAGGTACCAATACGAGTAGAGTACCTAAGAAAACTTAATTTACAAAAATCTAGATGGATCTTATAGTATTATATTTTTAGACTCCAAAGATCAAATATTAGGAGATTTAGACAACCAAGAAGTGTATATACAAGAAGAAAAAAGTTAGATTTTAGTGGAAGTAGACTTAGACATTGGGGATATGAAAAGAATCTCACAAATGATAGATTTTTAATCAAATATTGGGAAGAACATGAAGAAGTAATAGAACAGTTGTAAAAAGAAGGTTATATAGACAAAGATGAAGGTTATTATTATGTTGAAAAAAGACACGATAAATTAGGAAAGACTTAATGTCAAACATAAATTTCTAAGACATTAAAAAAAAAAGACATTTAATTGAAAAATACAACTGTAGGGAAGATACTATCCTTGAATATGAGGAATGCCAAAAAGATTCGATAGAATGCTTTTTGAAAAATAGATAAGTTGATTGTTCAAAAAAAATTTCAAGAACTAGTAAGACTAAAGTAAAAGAACCAATAGACTCTCAAGAACCAAAAACCTTAGTAGATATAATTAGACAAGTAGAAAATTTGGCAAAAAGTGAGACTAAATCACTAATAGAATCAGACTTTACATACTTTAGGGAGCTTTTAGATGTTATGGAACATGGAACAAGTAGTATAGGAAGCACACCAAATCCGATTTTTGATATCATATTAGACAACTGTAGAATAGAACAACCACCTAGACTACCTTACATAGATCACAGAGAACCTAGTTAGGAAATGAGTCCTATAGGAAAAAGAATGCCTTTAGAAATAGCTTCTACAATATGTTAGACCAAAGCCGAATATTAAACTTACTAGCACATGATACACAATTATGGAACCAAATTTTAAGAAATTGGTCTCAAATAATAATAAGTGAATGGGAAAATTCTAATATTCCCCAAAAAGTTATTGGATTGTATAATTACCTAGAAAAAAAATTTTATTGATAGTACAAGAGCTTTATGGAAAAGTTATAAAAGAAAATTCCTCTAACATTTTGCAATTGATCTTCAATTAAGACCTAATCCTTATAATTTTACAAATAAGATAACTATGTTAATATCAGCCATACAACCCAACGTTACCTTAGACATGAGAGCACAAATGGATGCTATGAGATTTTTCGAACAATTACAACTTAAATATTGGATGTACATAAAACAATATCTTAATAATTTCTATTGTTGTTGTAATATGGCAGGTTATTATTATGAAATACTATTATAGACAACTTATTTCTAAAACTACTAGGACCTTTAGGATAAGAAATGTATAAAAACTTCAAAGGAAAAAATGGAACTTAACTTAGCAAATGAACTTAACAATTTAGTGATTAGAATTCAGTTTGTCACGAGAACATTAGTAGAAAAATGTACAAATATACAGATAATTAAACAAATAAAAGGATAATATAGTTATTATGAAAATATATACACACCTCAAATATATGGACAGAGAAACAGAAGTAAAAGGGGTCAAAGACAGAAAAAATATAAACTTAAATAGAAGAAACCTGGGAAGACTTATTCTTTAAAGAGGAGCAAAGCGAGGAAACCTTATTTAAACAAATTACGCATGTTAGAAAATACAACAAGGAAAGAAATTAAAAAAATAAATTAAGTTGTTTTGCTTGCGGAAAAGGACATTGGCAAGAGACTGTGATCGGAGACATAATATACATAACGTTGGTCCCACTTTAATAATCAAGAAGGGGGATTTAATTAATTATTATAAAAAAATTAAATTTTAACATTAAAAGAAAATTATACCCTTCATTTGAAAATATGAGAGAAAGTTAAATAAACAGATAAAATAAAAAATTTGTAGGAAATTAAAAAGAGTAAGGAAAGAAAATCAGGCAGCAATGTATATGGTTTTGCCTTATGTGTCAATCCACTCTTCTAGCTTCGAGTTGGGGACCCTATAATCCTCACGAGTTTGTTCCACTATATCCAATGAATTCAATTTACAAGGTGGTACAATTCTTCGCTGCTCAATTCTCATAGCTTTCCCTAAGTTAACAACCGATACTATATAGACTAAACTTGTAAACTAAAACAACTTAGCAAGAAACAATACGTTCCTTCTGTCACACAAAGAATGAATAGCAAATAAAGGAAATTGCATCAAGATAAAATTACACAATTCGAATTAGAAAAATGTGTTTTGATCTGAGCAAAATTGCACAAATTCGGGTTAGAAGCAGCTAGAGTAGTATATGTGTATATCTGAGTCAAACTCTATCTTTCTATTTTCCTTTTTTTTTTCTCATCATGTGTGTCTCTGATCAGAAAAGAGAGCTTCAAATATATATTTCAAATCTTCAACGTTCAAAGTTTTGGTTGCAGGAGTTTGGATAAGATCTTCCAAATATTTCAAATGATATCTCGTGTAGCTTATCTTGGGTTGATTTCAAAATTCACGAGTTTGTTTTATTTCAAAAACAATGTTATCTTCTATTCAAAAACTTAGATAAAACTCGTGTTAGATCTTTCACATAATATCTCGGGCATGATCTTCAAAACTGATCTTCTCGTTGATTTCAAAAATGTGAACATTATCTTTTTACTTGAAACTTATCTTTAATAACCGTCCTTTTTCATATCTTAAGAATTTTTCTAAGTATATCTTAAATCCGGTAAGATAAAATCTCATAAAAATCCATAAGCATCTTGCCCTAACATCATTTGAACCCGAATAGCTGTAGCATAAATTTCTTCTTTCACACAATTAAAAATCTGCTTTAGATATGATCGAAATTTAGTGGAACAATTAAGTATATTACTTAAATATACTTATTTTCTCGGAGTTAGGTCTTCAATATACTTAAATTGAACTAATATGGAATAATCATAAACGAGAAAGTAGATCTGAACCTAAACTATGCATGTTCTTGTTTGCTGTCAAAAAGTTGTAGATAACCTTCTATGATACCTTCTATAAAATGTTCTGTGACATCTTATGGGTCTACTATTTGAAAGATTTCCTTGTTTCTTTGTGTTTTATGCCTTTTGTAAATTGTCGAGCAAGGATTTTTTGCTTCTGGTTTGATTTCTTTTAATTCGATCCGTATTAAACCCGAACCCATTTAATACAAACCCTTGACTAGGAATTAAAAGAAATGTAATTTTTGAAAAGCATTTTGGAGTTGCCACCTGATTGAAATCGGGAAAAAAAATATGAGTTAGGACCAATGGGTTAGTTGATCTTAACTTAACTACTAGTCTACGAAAAATTGATTTGAAAACCAAATTTTATAAACCAAAGATTTTTAGATTCGGGAGCTACCCTATTAAAACCATATGGTTATCACTTAAAATTCCTAACTTAAAATTTATTCTTTTTATTGCTCAATAAATAAAACATTAAATAAATTAAATTTTATGGATGTCCATATTTACAATTTTATTTACAAATTAATGATGAAATCATTTATATTTACAAATAAATTAATAATTTGAAATTTACAAAATATAGTGGAACAATGATAATTTTTTTAGATTTTAAGTCACCCCGGAGGTGCCTACGTACTCGCTAATCGGGATCAAATGAAACGTAGTTCTTTTGGAAAATTTTAATTTGTTGGTTAATTTTAGATATTAGAATTCTTTTCATTTTAACTTTCTTAATTTTTGAGAGTTTTAGAAAACCAAGAATTTTCAATATGAGCCTATAAGCTATCAAATTTATTTGTATTTAAAAATAAAATTTTTTCTAAGTGACAAAACCTTTACCATGCATATTTCATATTTTTTATTTTTATTTTTTTAAAAAAGAAAAAAATACTGTATAAATTCCATATCTATATATTTTTTTTATCATTTTTCTTCTTTTATATTTTTTATTATTTATAATAATAATATAAATATAATATAATGTAACTTACCTAGATATTGGAGTAGGGTCAAACTTGGATCTAGAGCTGGTCAAATTCGGGTCGGATCTTGAGCGACTTATCAGAGTAACTCGCTGGATAAGCGTCGCGATGGCTGGAGAGGTTTGAAAACCACCACTTTGGATGATTTTTGATGGCCAAAATCATTAGACAGACCAATTGAAGGGAGGCGAACACTCCTAGGTGGTGGTGGTTTGGTTCGAAAATGGGTAGAGGAGAGTGGTTCAAAACTTTGAAATGGAGGCTGACGGCGGTTCTTGTTCGAAGTGGTGGCAAAGCTTCTATGATCAATCTAAAGCTATAAAAAGATAGATCAAGAACCCCTAATGCTTCCTATCAAACTCAATTCCTTCGAAAACTTCCTAAACCTAATGAATTCAAACTAAAAAATTTCGATCTTAGATTCGAATCACCTTAAGTGTTTGTTGGTGATTTTCTAATGTTGTGGATGGTGGAAACAAGGAATTCAACCCCTATTTATACTAATTAGAGGTCGAATTTGGTGGAAAATTCATTAAATTTGAAGAACGCGTTTACATGCGAATTTAAGTCTTCGAGCTTGATTGATCACATTTTTGTGATTTCCAAATGTAATTGACATCGGAATTGTGTTGATTGTGATTAATTGAGTCAAATTCACGACATTGGAAGCCCAAATTGTCCAAAGAATTGAATTTATGAACTTGGAAATTGTGTAAAAACATGTGCTCGTCGAATTCCAATCTCAAATTCAAGTACCAAAATTTAATTTTTGAAATCGAAATTTAATTTAAACTTATAGTATTACAAGTCTTCTTTCAAATCCCCACATTAATTTGATTAAAAATGAAGCCAAATTGATGAAAAATGGCTTCGAAAATGACCCATTGCGAAAGAAAAAATGGCTTATGGAGGTAGGAGACGATGTGCATCTACTACACGCGGGTCAGGATTGGCCATGCGCGAGAGCGTGCTGTGCATGCATCTGAGGCAAAAAAAAAAAATTTGGATGCTCCCCGCGCAATTGGAACCCCAGTCTCTGATGTGTATGCATGTGTGTTTTACCAATAGGCCATTTGGCCTGTGCCTCGTTTTCTTTTGCAAACATATTGTATTTAAAGCTTTTCAAAAATATTAGATTTAATAAATAAACCTAATTTAATTAATTCTAAAATAAATTTATAATAAAAACTAGTATTATATCAAGCCCAAAATATTTTACAAAATTATTATTTATTACTATTTTTTCTTATTTTTATTTTATTTTTTTGTTTATTTATTTCCTTTTCTTCCTCTTTGTATTTCTCTTTTTTATTTTAATTATAGTATTTGTAATAATCTTTGGGCTTAACATAATATTAATTTTTACTATAAATTAAAGCCTTAAATGGGTAAAAATGGGATGTCTACAGCTGCCCCTCTTTGTGGTGAAGATTGTTAAAACTTCATTACAAAGACAAAAAGAGACCCCATTTTTATTCTCTTGAAAGCTCATGGCCAACCTTTTGGTAAAAGCAGTGCCCTTGCAAAAAGTTTACTGAGGTGATCTGGCTAAAAATAATGATGGCTTTGTGATTCCGAACCTTGGACAGGTGATAACGGCTTCCAATGAAGTTACTGTATTGTTGAAGGTTATCTCTCCCTTACCACTACAAAAGGCTCAAACAAACTCCGACTCCTCTGTTTTTACATTTTTTTTTGAAGATTTTCTCTCTTTCTTTTTTTTAGGAGACTTCCATTTTTCAGACTCTTAACTAGACGATGCTTGTTCGAGCAGGTGATCCAAAACTGGAACAGTGCTCCTTTGAGTAGGCGATCCTAAAACTTGACTGGATTTGATTTAAACGATGCTCCTTTGAGTAGGTGATCCTTATACTTGAATGGATTTGATTTGGACGACACTCGTTTGAGCAGGCAATCTTAAAACTTAACTGGATTTGATTTAGACAACGCTCCTTTGATAAGGTGATCCAAAACTAGGACAGCGCTCCTTTGAGCAGGCGATCCTATACTTGACTGGATTTGATTTGGACGATGCTCTTTTGAGCAAGTGATCCAAAACTAGGACAGCGCTCCTTTGAGCAAGCAATCCTAATACTTGACTGGATTTGATTTGGATGACGCTCCTCTAAGCAGGTGATCCAAAACTAGGACAGCGCTCCTTTGAGTAGGCGATCCTATACTTGACTGGATTTGATTTAGATGGCACTCCTTTGAGCAAGTGATCCAAAATTAGGAGAACGCTCCTTTGAGCAGGCGATCCTAATACTTAACTGGAATGCTTCTTTTCTTCCTTTTACTTCTTTTCTTTTTTTTTTTGAAACTTTTGAACCGAAATTTTCCCTCTCTTTTTTTTTTTTTTGAAAACTTTTTGAATAGAAAAAAAAATTTATGGAACAGTTTAAGAAAAATTTTTGTGATAGATTCCTTTTGAAAAGTGAGTTTTGAAAGTTTTCAAATAAGCAATTTGCTAATGAGTAAAGAGTCCCATTGACTTCAAAGTGCAGATAGGCATCAGCCTCTCCCTTATTGTTTTTCCATTCATTTCTTTCTTTGAAGATCATTTCTTGGTGGCGTTTTTCTATTCAGGGGCAACAACCTCCAATTTGACTTTTTGATGCTGAGGCAAATGAACTCTTATGCTTTTCATGTAAACCCCGGTAATTCTCAGTAGCTAGGAAACCCCGGGAATTGAAAGCGAAACCCTAATCCGATCAGGTTGAGTTTGGTGAATGAAGCCTAGGAACCCTAAATCGGTTTTCCTTCGATTTCATAGTAAAATAAATATTATGAAGTAAATGAATTTGAATTATTGTTCCAAAGTACATTTCAAACCTTTGAAAGTTTTAAATTCGAGAATTTTTCAATTCGGCCTTCCCGAGCCCAATTACGAAAAAGTGTGTCCCAGACCACGGATTCAGAAAAATGTTCCGGAATATTCATTAGAACTATAATTTTATAAGGATTCCAAAAATATCAATTTTATAATTTTCCGAGCTATAAAGATTACAGTTATAGCTTTTCCCGTGTTTTCGGTACAACCGGTAAAGTAGATGTCTTGTCTACTATTCACAAGTACAACCTACTCTACACACTACCCATACCCTATTCTTACATCCCTACAACTACTCATTTCAATTTTCTTTTCCGAGAAAATTTGTCTCTCAAATAATTAGTACATTTATTACAATTTCATTTACTAAATTACAAATATCAAATTTTTAAACACACACACACACACACATGCATGATGGCCGGCGCCCCCCCTTGTTTTTTTTCCCTTCATTTAATTATTTTTATCCCATTTTGTAAAGCTAAACCCTAATTTACTTCATATATATACATAATATACTCTCTCTCTCTCTCTATTTTCTCCTCATTTTAACTTTTGAAAAGAGAAAAAAACTCTCTCCTTTTACCCTCTTGATGCCGTGAGCTTGCCCCCTCCCCATCCTCACATTTCCAACTTTGTTTCTTCTCTATTTCACTTCAAGACTCCATTGGTATGTGTATTTAAGCTTTGTTTCCTCCTACTCTTGTAATGGCAAAGCTATATCTTTGTGTTTTCTCATTTAATCCCAATGAGCTCATGCTAGGACATGAAAACACATGAACAAGAATAACAAGCCATCACAAAACATGGATCTAGTGTTTAAATGAGCTTATGTTAAGATCTCACCTTGTTCATGCATGTAAAGTAGTGATCTTGCATATATTGTTATCATGCCATGAGATCCATGATTTATGCATCATACTTAGTAGATCTAAAGTTTAGATACTCACATTGTCATTTACATGTATGGTCATAGAGTTATTTTCATTTTCATGCATTGATGACCACAAAAATGTATCTTGTTTATGTATAGAGAAGTTAGATGGTGGATATTCATATATAGAAGGCAAAAACATTGAAAAAAGAAGGACTTTGTCAAAATGAAATATTGAAAATTCGGATGAAATGGAAACCCTACCTTGAAAACACCAAAATCACTTTCACACTCATATTTCATAAGAAAAATGGAGGGTATGTGTAATAGACATGTGAAGGAATTATTTTCATGAGTTTAGATGATGAGTTTAGGCATAATAAAGATAAGGAAAACAAGAGGTGAAGTTAGAAGGAAAAATGTTGACTTTGGATGTGTAGTCAAATTCGTAATTTTGGGTAATGCCTAAATAAACACTTAGTAATTAAGTCTAAAATGGATGTTTTAGAAGCTAAATGAAGTCCTTGGATAAAGTATACATTGGAGCTTCACTTTTTAATACATTAGACAAGATTTTCCTTAAGGAAAATGCAAGAAAATGAAATTTGGAAAATTCGGATTTCTACAAGTAACTTATTTAAGAACATGTTTACCAAATGAAAAATGTGAATTTTTATGCATGATTGGAGGCCATGACTATTATAGACTTTGGGAACTCATCTTTAGATAGAAAACAAGTGGACTACAAGACTAAAAGCCAAAGAAACCCTAAGGAGTATAATGTGGAAAAATAGTCTACTAGAAATAACCTTTGAAAAATTTTCTAACACTTAGGAGTTCATAAGGGTTTATTACCACAAAAATTATCATAACCATGCACATATTGAGTTCATTACATGGCATACACATTAGTAGATCATTCTATATCATTCATGCATGAATCACCAACTAGGAACATTTCTTATCAAAAGCAAAACACATTTTCGAAATTGGATCAATTGCGGAACAGAACCGATCCCACTGTTCCGTGACCTTACTATTTTCAAAACTTGAATTTAATAGTAGAAATGGATATATCTTTCGAAGTAGATGAAGATCGATATAAAAATTTGCGAAATTCCGAGTTAAAATGACCAATTATGGCCGTTTTAAGTCGAACTTCCGAAATAGCGAGAAATCCGAATTCAACTAGCCGATGTATAGTTTTGATTTAATTACGTGATAAGAATCTCATTAGGATTATTCTTTCTTGGTAGGTGATCCCGAGAAGGACGACACTCTACCTCCCGACTATTATTATTAAGAAGTTTGGCGTCCAATGGCCGAGTGAGTTTACTTCCACTCTCAATTAATGATTGTGATTGTAATGTAGTGGCACTAGTGGTGTAGGCAAAGATAAAAGAAATTGTATATGCATGATGGGGTATGTGGGAATTGTTTATGTTGTTATTGTTGATATGCGCAATGGAGTTTAAGAATATCGAAACCGGGTGTTAAGATATTGACTGTTTCACTAGTATCTTATGATGAATGTCTGCGAACACTTGTTGGTCACTTAAAAGAATTGAATTAATGAATATTCGACTCCAACTAAATTGAATTCATTCATGTCACGATGGGGTTGAAGCATTCGCATTTGTTGGTTAATCGTGATCCAAAAACGAAGTTATGTTAGTTGACCGTGAGCTTAAACGCGTCGTACTGCAGGATTCGTTAATCTGCTAACCCGGATGGAGGGCGTAAGTCCATCCACATATGATTTCCGTTGATCATATGTTTGCTGAATTCATTTGTTTGATGCATACACTTGCCTGAATAATTACTTGTTTGACTGAATTATGTTTAATTGCGTTATGGAAGTATTGCTCACTAAGCTAGTTAGCTTACGCCCCCATAGTTTCATCTTTTGCAGCATGATTTTATATGGCTTAGGCGAGACAAGCCACAGCGCAGGTACCGGAGATAGGAGTTTCCCATAGAAGTTTAATCCATTCCTTTTTTGTATAAAACTTCCATTGGAAACTAAAGACTCTGGATGCTGTAATAGACTGTTATTCTTTTGCGGGAGAATGCCCCTTAGATCTTGTAAACTTTAAAACTATGCTTTTTGATTTATTATCTATGGCTAATGAATGCCTCGTTAAACTGTTTAACTCCACTTGCTGAAGTATTCTATTGTCGTAAAGGAACGCTTTACATCTACTTAAGACTTCCGAAGGCCCCGGGTAGGGAACTCGAGAGTCTTACTTAGTATGTGGTGAGCTGTTACGTTTAGAATACCCTACGGGGCGTGACATTTCATCATTGAATTGAATATCTTATGCTTAATGTATTTAGTCAAAGAAGACTTCGTCACACTCTCTTTGGCTTATTTTCACATATGGCTTGTATTCCCAAAATTTCACTCTAGTTTGTAAATTATACGTTTTGGTTAATCTTCCAGGTC
Source organism: Combretum micranthum (assembly GCA_024138025.1). Classification (NCBI taxonomy): domain Eukaryota; kingdom Viridiplantae; phylum Streptophyta; class Magnoliopsida; order Myrtales; family Combretaceae; genus Combretum; species Combretum micranthum. The sequence continues at coordinate 193,310 of JAMXBD010001678.1, forward strand.
TTTTCTCAAGTTGTAATTTAGGCTTTTGGTCATTGGATTGCAATATAAGAATATTATGTGCAAGCTATTTAGCAAATTTTATATTCACATCCCTTCGAGTTTTACAAGTCAAGAACCTTTTCAAGATAACTAAAGTGGGCTTGCCCTAGTTTCAAAAGTAACTTTTATTGATGATAACTTATTTTTAATAATCAAAAGAGCCTCCATAAGATGGTAGTAGGTGAGATTGTAATTCTTGGGTATAATGGAGATGGGTTTTAAGTTGCAATTGTATTTGGATTTTAAAGTATGCTCATCATTTTTATTTTTTGGCTTAGACACTTTCCTTCCTTTTTATTTTCTTTCATTTTTGCTTCAAAGTGTTTGACTTGTGTGTGGGCTTCGTGTATGGAGTTGAGGCTCTCTCTTCATTACAAAAGATTTATATTATCATGAACAAAATTTCACTTTTGAATTAATGCAACTTTCGCGAGCATAAATTAGTTAATCTATGTCTCCTGATTAACAACCCTTACCTCCTAATGCCCCACCACAGGGTAGTTCTTGATAGGGTTTACTTTTTAGAAATCACTTCTTTAAAAAGGCCCAACGAGATTAACAAGGGATAAGTGTATTTAAATTATCAAAATGAATGTCTAGTATCATTTTAACTTACGTATCAAGTTCAAAACGGACCTCCTTTAAGAGATGAGCCTTATAAGTTACCTTAATGTTGCTCAACTCTCAAGCATTTACTGGTTAATGTTTCGTATTCGGTTGTTGTCACGCCCCGAGGGTACCCTAGTAGTAGTAAACAAATTACACTTGAATACTATCACTAGATTACCTTCAGAGAATGACAGGTTTTCAAAACAACAGGATCTTTTTAGTTGCTTGATAAGAAATAACAAATATATGAAAGAAATAACTTAGTGAATAAACATTACAAAACTATTACAAACCACATAGTTCCTTTGGAGTACACAACTAAATAATCTAATCTAATAGTACATAACCATCAAACTAAATTATATCTATAGACTTCTGGCTTCAAGCTCTTACCGGAGCCATATTCCTGGATGTAACTAACCAGGGTCATAAAGTAAACCTGAAAAGACTGTAGGAGTATGAGCGAAACCACAGCTCAGTGAATAACCAGACATACCATACATCACACAAGTCATTAACAAATCATATGCAATGCAAGCACTCAACCATATGCTCAGATACAAGTTTGGATGATCTAGAATCCAAACAGGAAAAAGATTTACACCCTCTTTTTAATGGGTTGAGAGACTAAGTACACAGGAGGATCAACGATTTCTTGTTTTAAGGTTATCACTTTGAATATAGTTGATTGAACAAACCATCTCCTGCAATCCCCTTAGAAACTCCCTGAGTATTAATCATTTCAAAGCGATTCTACGGGCGACGTTCTTCGGTGCCTTTTAGTTCCTCATAGGATCGCCAAAGCAAAGAGAACCTTGGAAGAACTATCACATTAGAACAACCAAGCGAAAACAAAGATCCAAAATATTAATACATAGCAGGCTGTCGCAACCATATATGCAATAATACAATTTGTGCAATGCATGATCATATTATTTTGTTAAGTCAATAAGTCTTAATCAATTTCAAAGTGACCATACATTACACACAATCATCATTATACTACTACACAACATCAATCATTGCATTATCGCTTTTATAAGAATATTTTAACAATCATACACTCAGATCATATCATACTTTCAACAAGCAATTATTTGGTTATCTTTACTTTACATATTGAACTACTTACAAGCACAATCAGTATAATATGACTGAATTACTCACCTGCTCATACTGCCTCAATCGTAGTAATCCGCTGGTAGATCCTTTAATGAGTCAAAGTCACCTATTTAAGATAAAGTATTCATTATTACAATCTAGCTAAATTCCTATATGTGATTTGTGTCCTAGACTTGATATTTTGGTAATTATTATTATTTAGTGTTGCCGTGTTTCTCCTATTTTATCTCGCATAATTGTTTTGTTATTTTTAGAAGTCATAATACTTGAAAATTTAACTTATTTCAATTTTCATTCTTACCTATTTTATCTATCTAGAATAATATTTGCCTAATACTAACTTTGATTAACACCTAATATCTTTTCTTAATCTTAGGGTTTTAAGGAATATTAGATATTAATCTAAATAGGCTTAAATACTTGTATTAAATTAACTATCTAATATATACTTGTATAACATATATATATAATATATATACTCAGTGGATATATTATACATACATATATATAGCTTCTGTTTAGGTCAGAAAAATTCGCGTTGAAGAAAATTTGGCTGTATGCTGGCTCAAAGCCGCCGGCCTTCAAGTCCAGATGCCGGTGTAAAACGGGTTTCAAAGAATTTTTCATATCAAGTGCACCGGCTTTGAAAGCTGTCGGCTTTCAACGTACACCGGCTCTACGCCGTCGGCGTAGATCTCTAGTAGCCGGCTTTCATTCAACCTTTACATGAAAAATTATTTTACGTAGGCTCTGATCAGTGTAAGCGGCCTATACGCCGCCGGCCTATCCATGTAAGCCGTCGGCATTGAGCGTTTACACTGCCGGCCTTGAGGCAGTGTTGTACTGTTCATCATCTTCTTCCTCGGTTCAATTCATGTTCTTTGATTTTTACACGTTAAAAACTTTACTAAACCGTTTGTAAGTGTTTATATACCTTATATAAGGACATAAAACAACTTTCAACACGTTTAAAAACATATATATATATATATATAGATCTCGATTCTTAGAAAATAAAGCTAGGGTTTTGGATTATTACCTCGTTGGAGCTCGTTTGATGTAATCCAAAGCTCGTGTTTGTGTTTACTAAGTTCCTAAGATTATTATAAGTCAGTTACAAAGCTTAGATTTGAACAAAAATAACTCGAGTTACCTCTGTTTATTCTTTGTTTTTGGTTTGCTTTGGTGGCAAATTAGGTGTAGTTTCGTGCTAGGAAGTTTAAGGATTGACAAGTTTTGGTCTGTTCTCCATTATGAGCTTTAATTACTCATATATATATAGAAGAAGAAGAACGATTTTGCCGCTGTCCTCCTCCGAATTCTCCTCCGTTTTTGGCTTTGTTTAACATGTTATTTTCATTGCATTTAATGTTGTATTGAGCTGTCATTTGGTGATTGGTCCTTGGGTTGCTTGGTTTGACAATTTTGGTACATTATTTGTTGGATTTCAGTTCTTCTTTCATCCAACGTAATCCCCACCGAAAATCAGCCGAAAACACATATATATATTAGTTATTTATTTAATTAAGTTTTGGGTTAATTAAACGAGTTATACGGGTATAAATTAGCTAATATTGGGAGTTTTGTACAAAAATATGTGTATAAGGTTATACAAAACATTTAGATTTTCAAATACAAATTTAGGTTATATATATGTAGTTATTTATTCGTATAATTTTATCTCCCGTTATTAGGATTTCTGAAGCTCGTTAGGTCAATTTTTTTTCAGCTCCGATAGCTTAAGAAAACTCGGTTTAGAACAATAGCGTGATCCGATTATTTGTTTAGGGTCAGATTTTGAGTTACTCGACAGTTTATATTTCGTTGTGTATTAAAATCTTAACAATTCATTTTTGGATCATCGTTTTCTGTTATAAGCGTAAATAATCATTTATACAGTATTGACTTATACAGAAACCAAACTAATAAATCTTTAGTTTTGATACTGAACATGAATTCTTATTAGTAGCTTTTAATTTAACTAGGAATCTTGAATTAGGGTTTAAGTCTAAATATAAACTCATCGCTACTCGTTATTCTAATCTCGAATCATTATCGGGATTAAAAACAATCATTTAATCCCTATATCATATTTTCTATTTAAATCTATTTGTATATCAGGTTTCGGGTTTAAATTTAGATCATATCTTGAATTATTTATTCAAGATACAAATCTCGTTTTTGGTATTAACTAGGGTTAAAGAATTTCTTTATTTGGTTCCTAAATTCTTCATTTATCCAAAACTAAATATTAATCTATTATTAGACTTCGATTAAAATCTAAATCTATTATCTAGTTTATACAATCTATTAAAGGTCTGTACTAATGTGAAAAATCCTGGGTTTACATTCTCCCCCCCTTAAAATAAGCTTTGTCCTCAAGCTGAGTGCGTACCTGAGTTTTCCAAACAAATGAGGATAGCTTTTTTCTTGATCTCCTCTTCTAATTCCCACGTAATCTCTTCTGTTGTGGATCCCATAATACTTTGACATAGTGGATTTCTTTATTCCTGAGAACTTGCACTTTCCGGTCCAAATCTTAACTGGATGCTTTTCATAAGTCAAATTTCCTTCAAATCAATTGGTTCTAACTCCACTATCTATCTGGATCCAGTACATACTTTCGTAGAACCGATACATGGAAAACATTATGTATACCACAAAAGGTGGCAATGCAAGACGATATGCCAGATTCCCAACTCGTTCTAATATCTCAAATGGTCCAATATATCTAGGACTCAATTTGCCTTTTGTTTGTCTACCATGAAGACTTTTGATTGGACTTATCTTTAAGTATACATGTTCTCCTTCATTAAATTCCAATTCTCTTCTTTTCAAGTCCGCCCAGCTCTTTTGTCTATCTTGTGCTGTTTTCATTCTTTGCTTTATCACTGAAACCTTTTCAATAGTTTCCTGAACCAATTCAGGTCCAACCAATACTTTCTCCAAGTTATCCCAGAACAATGGTGACCGACACTTCCTACCATATAAAGCTTCATAAGGTGGCATTCCTATGCTTGAATGGTAGCTGTTATTGTATGCAAATTCCACTAATGGTAAATGTTGGTCCCAATTTCCTTTGAACTCCATAATACATGCTCTAACATATCCTCCAATGTCTGAATAGTCCTTTTGTTTGTCCATCAGTTTGAGGATGATAAGCTGTACTAAAATTCAACCGGGTTCCCAAAGCTTTTTGTAATCCTTGCCAAAATCTGGATACAAACCGTGGATCTCTATCTGATACTATACCAGCAGGTACACCATGCAATCTCACAATCTCCTTCAAATATATTCGTGCCAATTTCTCCAATGGATATGTCATGTTAATTGGCAAGAAATGAGCTGATTTTGTGAGTCTATCCACAATAACCCAAACAGCATCATGACCTGCATTTGTCTTAGGTAATGAGCACACAAAGTCCATGGAAATTGATCCCATTTCCATTCGGGTATTGGCAATGGTTTCAACAATCCTCCTGGTTTTTGATGTTCAGCTTTGATCCTTTGACATATCACACTTAGCAACAAATTCTGCAATATCCTTCTTCATTCCATTCCACCAATACGCACTTTTCAGCTCTTGTATGTCTTTGTTTCTCCTGGGTGTATAGAATATCCAGAATAATGTGCTTCATGCATTAATTCCTTCCTCAAGTTTTCATCATGTGGCACACACAATCTTTTATTCATTCTTAATACCTCTTCTTCATCCACATGAAAATCTTGTACTTTCCTGGGATATTCCTTGTTTAATCTCTTGAATTTCAACATCTTCTTTCTGGGCTTCTTTAATTCTTTGAAGCAAAGTAGGTTCCAAAATTAGATTTCCCTCAGCTTCAACTCACTTGATTGAAAATTCCAAGTTTAATCTCTCAAATTCTTTGATGAGTTCTTTTTGTTCCGTTAGTATTGAAGCCACTTCTCCATAACTTTTCCGGCTCAATGCATCCGCCACAGCATTCACTTTACCCGGATGGTAATTAATGGTAAGATCATAATCTTTAATTAATTCCAACCATCGCCTTTGTCTCATGTTCAACTCTTTTTGTGTAAATATATACTTCAAACTCTTGTGATCCGTATATATTTCACATTTCTGCCCATATAAATAGTGACGCCAAATCTTGAGTGCAAAAACAATAGCAGCTAATTCTAGATCATGAGTGGGGTAATTCATCTCATGTGGTTTCAATTGTCTAGAAGCATATGCTATTACTTTTCCATTCTGCATTAACACACATCCCAATCCATTTCTAGATGCATCACTATAGACAGTATATAAATCCTTGTCATTGGGCAAACCAAGATTGGTGCTGATATTAACCTTTTCTTCAACTCTTGGAAACTTTGTTCACGTTGATCATTCCACTCGAATTTCTCATTCTTCCGAGTCAATTGAGTCAAAGGTCGTGCAATCTTTGAGAAATCCTTCACAAATTTCCGATAATATCCTGCCAATCCCAAGAAACTCCTAACTTCAGTAACAGTTTCAGGTCTTTTCCATTCCACAATAGCTTTAACTTTTGCAGGATCAACTGATATTCCTTCTCCAGAAACAATATGTGAGGAATGATATACTTCTAAGCCAAAATTCACACTTAGACAATTTGGCATACAACTTATTGTTCTCAATATCTGTAATACACTTCTCAAGTTCTCATCATGTTGTTCTTCATTAGACGAATATACAAGTATATCATCTATGAAAACAATCACACAGATATCCAGCAAAGGTCTAAAGATACGATTCATCAGATCCATAAAAACTGCAGGTGCATTGGTTAATCCAAATGGCATGACCAAAAATTCATAATGACCATATCTAGTTCGGAATGCAGTCTTTGGTACATCTTCTGCTTTGATTCGGATTTGATGATATCCTGACTTTAAATCAATTCGAGAAAATACCTTTGCTCCTCTCAACTGATCAAAAAGATCATCAATCTGGGTAAAGGATATTTGTTCTTGATAGTTACTCTGTTAATTCCCTATAATCAATACAGAGTCTCATTGATCCATCTTTCTTCTTCACAAACAACACTGGTGCTCCCCAAGGTGAAACACTAGGTCTGATAAATCCTTTATCCAACAATTCTTGTAGCTGCACCTTTAATTCTTTCAATTCCACAGGTGCCATACGATACGGAGCTTTTGATACTGGTTCGGTTCCAGGTATCAAATCAATTGAGAATTCCACTTCTCTGTGTGGGGGTAATCCCGGTAATTCATCTGGAAATACATCTGAGTATTCACACACTGTTCGAATGGTATGAATATCCAATTCCTTGGATTCACCTTCAGTTGCTCCAAGAATACAACCGTTCATCTCCATATCTTCTTCATTTTCCACTTCAATTGCTGTTATCCTATTTCGACTCCTTTGAGTATCTCACCTCTATACTCTTTTCTTTCTCCTTGATTATTGACAAAAGATACTATTTTGAGATGGCAATTAACTTTTGCTTTTACAGCAGTTAACCAAACCATACCCAAAATAATATCATATTTTTGCATCTCTATCAGAATTAAATCAGAAATTGATTCTTGATCTCCAATCTTTAGTGGACAACTCTTGATCATCTCCTGTGTCACCACTAAATCTCCAGTTGGCGTAGTAACTCTCAATTCCTTATTCATGCTTTCAATTGATAATCTTATACGCCTTGCTAATCCAGTATTTATGAAAGAATGCGTTGCTCCCGTGTCAAACAAAGCATACGCAGTCTGATCCCCTACTTGAATTGATCCTAAGTATCAATTATTAGGTTCATGTTATTTTCAATTCATCAAGACTTCTATTGCTTATCTACTTGTGATTGTGTCTAATAACTTTAAATAAACAAATATATAATTACATACCTGCAATGAGTCCATATTCTTTAGGATCAACCTCCTCCCAAATATTTTCTTCATCTCCATCCTCTATCTCTACATTCTCTACAGGATTTCCATACATGGCAAAAACTCTAGCTGTTGCACTGGCTTTGTTAGCATTCCCATTTTTCGATCCCGAAACTCTAATCGAGTGGGAGAAAAAAGGGTTCTTCTAAGGTTTACTGAAGTGTGTCCAATCGAGTGGGTGAAAAAGGGTTCTTATAAGGTATTCATGAAAGTGAATACCAAGCCTTTTTCGGGAATGGGTATAACGACCCTAGCTGCTAACGCCATCCATCGCTAGGCATATTCCTTAAAAGTCTCCTCTTTTTTCTTCTTCATGTTACTTAAATCCCATATTGATGGTGTCATCTCAATGTTAAATTTGTACTTATTGAAGAATGGTCTCGCTAACTTATCCCAGGAGTCAATCTCTTAATGATCCAATTGGGCGTACTAGGCCAGCGCCAGTCCTATGAGACTATCCTAAAAGTTTGTACCATTAACTTATCAAATTTGGTGTATTGCCCCATTCTTCGTACATACAACCTTATGTGCATGTTAGGGCAACCAGTTCCATCATACTTTTCAAATTCAAGTGCCTTGAATTTTTCTAAGAATGCACCTTCCTTGAATATGGTAAGTTCAAGATCAAAGATTGATAAAAATCATCAAATGCTCTCATCTTTTCAAACAATTTTCTCTCCATTTCCTTAGTTTGAGCTTCAACCTCCCTTTTAAATTCAGCAACATTGAACTCATGTTGGGTTTCATCATTGTCAAGGGGCTGGCCATCGATCCCATTTTGTGTTCCTGAAAACTCTTCTCGTGATGCAAAAGCCTTGAACTGATCGAAATTCTGAGTTAGGTTTTGCATCTATTCTGCAACCTTAAGTAACATTTGTTCCATTGAGTTAAACCTTTGCTCAGTAGACTAATCGAAGGTGTTGTTGGTATTGTCAACCATCTTGAATGAATGTACTTAAGCGATTGGCGGAGCCTGGTTAAAAAAACAATTTCAAAGTCTTATAAAGATCCATCCTTGTTAGCAACTTACCTTTAAAAAAAATTCTAAACCTTATTTCACAAGTTAGCATTTTTCCTTTTTTCTTTTAAAAAAATTGTAAAGAATAATTATGGCTTTTTTTCAGATATCTACAAATGGACACTGGTATTTACAAAGTGATGGAAAAGAAGTGGAACACCTATGACAAAGAGGTTTTAGATGAAGAGAACCTAAGGCTTATCTAAAAGAGAAACTAATCTAATGGATTATCAAAATATGTACAATCTATGGGTGTTTTGCTAACAAATTTCATTTTTTTTTTGTCTTTTTTTTTAAACTTACAAGAAAACTAAATCCTAGAGAAAGATAATCATTAATTACTAAAAGGGTGATGGGTATTTACAGAAGAGTGTTTGAAAATCACATTTTACAATGACTATTTACAACCTAAAGAGGAAATTTATATACAGAAATAATTTTATTTTTTAGAAAAAAAAATCAATGCAAGCAATATATACAAAGAAAAAAAATACAATGATGTAGCATACGAATGCAGGGTGATGACAACTAATAGTTTTGGTGAACCTTGAATTTTTATTGGAGTTGTGTTGCGAAAAAGAGTCTATTATTGCAATCTATCACGTTCTTTTATTTTTTTTTTTTTGAAAATTTCTTTTGGTCTCCTTTTTTTTTTTTTTTTTGCCCCTTTTTTTGAAAGAAAATTGGTGTTTTTCTTTTTTTTTTAATTTTTTTTTAAATTATGGTGTCTTTTTTTTTCTAAAAAAATTGCTTTTTTTTTTAATTTTTTCTTGAATGAACAACACAACTCCCATATCGTACATTCACCATAAGATTATAGTTGTCATCCGTGAAAGTCAATGCAATATTTGGTGGGTTCTAGAAGGTCCTCTGGTTTAGTAGATCGTAGATAAATATTAAAACGAAGTGGGAGGTCATTTCGTGAACCAGAGGGTAGAAAAGCCACAGCCTTGGATCCTACTAGCAACCACCCTACTTAGGCTCCTAAAACGGTCTGGTTCTAACCGTATCTAGCACATATAAATATGAATTCTAAAAAAAAAAACATATGCCCTATTATTTACAGAAGTTTTCTCTTTTTTTTTTTTTTTGTTCCGCATCACTTAAACAAAATATTAGTACAACTATTTATAAATTAATGGCTATACAAATATATAAAAATGAGCATAAAAGGATAAACTTTAAATTCAAAATTTTAAGTGGCAAACCTCTTAAAATAAGCGTCTCCAGTGGAGTCGCCAAGCTATCGAGCCTAGATTTTTCACTTTTGGTTTGATTTCTTTTAATTTGGTCCGTATTAAACCTAAACCCATTTAATACGAACCTTCAACTAGGAATTAAAAGAAATGTAATTTTTAAAAGCATTTTGGAGTCACCACCCAATTGAAATCGGGAAAAAAAAATGAGTTAGGACCAATGGGTTGATTGATCCTAACTTACTACTAGTCTGCAAAAAATTGATTTGAAAACCAAATTTATAAACCATAGATTTTTGGATTCGGGGGCTATCCTATTACAATCATGTGGTTACCACTTAAAATTTCTAACTTAGAATTTATCCTTTTTAATGCTCAATAAATAAATTAAATTTTATGGATTTCCATATTTATAACTTTATTTACAAATTAATGATGAAATCATTTATATTTATAAATAAATTAATAATTTTAAATTTACAAAATATAGTGGAACAAAAATAATCTTTTTTAGATTTTAAGTCGTCCTAAAGGTGTGTACGTACCCGCTAATCGGGATCAAAAAACGTAGTTCTTTTGGAAATTTTTAATTTGTTGGTTAATTTTAGATATTAGAATTCTTTTCATTTTAACTTTCTTAATTTTTTAGAGTTTTAGAAAATCTAGAATTTTCAATATGAGCCTATAAACTATCAAATTTATTTGTATTTAAAAATTAAAATTTTTTATAAGTGAAAACCTTTTCCATGCATATTTCATATTTTTTATTTTTATTTGTTTAAAAGAAAAAATACTGTATAAATTCCATATCTATATTTTTTATCATTTTTCTTCTTTTTTATTATTTATTATATAATAATAATAATATAAATATAATATAATATAACTTACCTGGATATTGAAGTCGGGTCAAACTTGAATCTGAAGTTGGTCGGATTCGGGTCTGATCTTAGGCGGTTGATCAGAGTAACTCGCCAAAGAAGTGTTGGGACGGCTGGAGAAGTTTGAAAACCACCACTTTGGATGATTTTAGATGGCCAAAATCGTTGGACAGACCAATTGAAGGGAGGCAAACACTCCTAGGGTGGTGGTTTGGTTCGAAAATGGGTGGAGGAAAGTGGTTCGAAACTTCGAAATGGAGGCCGATGGTGGTTCTTATTCGAAGTGGTGGCAGAGCTTCTACGATCAATCTAAAGCTCTAAAAAGATAGATCAAAAACCCCTAATGCTTCCTATCAAACTCAATTCCTTCGAAAACTTGCTAAACCTAATGAATTCGAAAATTTCGAATTCGAACTAAAAAACTTCAATCTTAGATTCGAATCACCTTGAGTGTTTCTTAGTGATTTTCTGATGTTGTGGATGGTGGAAACAAGGAATTCAACCCTTTCTTATACTAATTAGAGGTCCAAATTGGTGGAAATTTCATTAAATTTGAAGAACACGTTCACACGCGAATTTGGGTCTTCGAGCTTGATTGATCACATTTTTGTGATTTTCAAATGTAATTGACATCAAAATTGTGTTGATTGTGATTAATTGAGTCAAATTCATGACATTGGAAGCCCAAATTATCCAAACAAATTGAATTTATGAACTTGGAAATTGTGTAAAAACACGTGCTCGTCGAATTCCAATCTCATATTCAAGTAGCAAAATTCAATTTTTGACCAAAATTTGATTTAAACTTATAGTATTTCAAGTCTTCTTTCAGATCCCCACATTAATTTGATTAAAAATGAAGCCAAATTGATCAAAAATGGCTTAGAAAATGACCCATTGCGTGCAAAAAAATGGCTTATTGAGGTAGGAGATGACGCACATGCACTGCACGCTAGTCAGGATTAGCCACGTGGGCGCGTGCTGTGCACTCGCCTAAGGCAAAAAAAATTATGGATGCTTCACACGCGATTGGAACCCTGATCTCTAATGTGTATGCATGTGTGTTTTACCAACAAGCCATCTGGCCTGTGCCTCATTTTCTTTTGCAAACAAATTGTATTTAAGGCTTTTCAAAAATATTAGATTTAATAAATAAACCTAATTTAATTAATTCCAAAATAATTTATAATAAAAACTAGTATTATATCAAGCCCAAAAATATTTTACAAAATTATTATTATTTATCACTATTTTTTTTATTTTTATTTTTATCTTTTTGTTTATTTATTTCCTTTCCTTCCTCTTTTCTTTCTCTTTTTATTTTTATTATAGTATTTGTAATAATCTTCGGGCTTAACATAATATTAATTTTTACTATAAATTAAAGCCTTAAATGAGTAAAAATGGGGTGTCTACATAAATACTTAGATTTTTCTCAAATGATAGTCCTGCAAACTGTAATGTAATTAGCTTCATTAAGTATTTTGTTATCATCAAAACTTAATTTATAGAGAATTAACACATAATAAAAAGGCATTTTTAGTAAATTGTGTAGAAGAAGAAATCTTAGAAGTAGATGAATTTCTAGATGGTACAAAGGCAATTTATAGTATAATAAATGTAGAAGAAAATAGGATGAATGATTTTGAGAGTGAAGAAGAAAATCCTTTTATTATAGAAATCTTAGATGGAAAAAATAGTTATAGGTCACAAACAATCAGAGAAGAAGAATTAGATGAATTAAGTGAAATAAGTGAAGAATTTATAAATGAGAATGTAGGACGCAGCCATGAATGGATTCAAGAATCAGGATCAAATGACCACCCTTGTGAATATTGTAAAGGATATCCCCATATGTCTATTAGATGTAGGTGCAGTATTTGTTTATTAGAATCTTGTAGGATATGTTTAGACAAACAAGAAGACAGAATAGTTATTGCACATAAGCCTCAAAAACATAGTAAGTGGACAAGATGTAATAAGCTAATAGAAATTAGACTTCTTAGACTAGAAAGAAAGGGTAGATATTATAGAAGAAAAATTGGTAGACAAAAATATAAAGCCAAAAAATAAAGGAATAATTGTAAAAGGAAAATTAGAACATAACATAGACTTAGACCATCGAGATACAGAGTTAATTCTAAACAATGAAAAACAAATGACAAAAACCTTCTTTAGAAAAGAATTAGAAAGTAAACTAGGAATCCTAATATCAAACATAAGAATTAATGTAAGATTATTATAAGGGAAGTAATTATAGAAAAACAAGCATTAGTAGACACTAGATGCTCTAATGATATCATAAACAAAAATATGATACCAAACCATTTCATAACTAGAAAGACTAAAAATGATTATGTAAAAGAACATATGGATGGTAAACTTCATGAATATTGTGAAATACTTGTTAAACATAAGATATCACTAGAAACTACCCAATGATGGACATTATGGATACACAACTCAAGGATATATGTTAGAGACATAAATCTTTGTGGACATGTTTATATATTAAGATTACAATTCTTATTAAATGATAATTTTGGTTTTACAATGACACTTGAAGGAATGATTTTTTTTGCTTCACCATAGTTCTAAGAAATTTAGATGAATGTGGATGCGAAATAAAAGGAGAGTGTAAAACAATAAAGATATATAAGAAAGATTGTAAACCCCCGAATTTCTTACAACTCCTAGAAATAGTTCATGAATTAAAATATTGAATTGAAACCCTAAAAGCAGACCTAAGTTAAAACCAAACCCTAAACAAAATCAAACACGGATTTCATGGTCTTAAAGGAAAAGAGAGTCTTCAAAAACAAAAATAGAAAATTCAATAATCGTTCGACCCAAAACCCGACCATGAGACGATTCATCTATCTGTTCCTTGATGTAAACCCTCAATTTTAGGATAAAATTGGATTAAACCCTAACCCTAGTCAAACCGGAGTTTCAAAAGTCAACAAAGATTAAGACCATCTAGCAGTTTCAACTCCGGCAATCCCACGCTCTCAAACACTAGACAACGGAATTGAGCTAATGGCTTATAATAGCTCGTAATAATATAGGGGAGTATAAAAATATCATATTTGCCTATTTCTAATGTTTTTCGGATCCGAACGGGATCAGTTTTTAAAAATCATACCAGGAACACCGGATGGTAAAAATATTCGATAACACCAAAAGACTCATAATTATACAAGGATTTCAAAAGTATCAATTTCACAATTTTTCGGTAACTAAAAATATCAAATAGAGTTCGTTTACGCATATTTTTATTACTACCAGTATTTTATTTGTCTAGTCTACTATTCATAGTACTATTTTTACTATTCATTACTATTTCACTATCTCTACTTTTTCTTATAATCTATTTCTTATTACCTATACACCTATATCTTATACTTTTTCATTTTCAACACTACTTTATTCACATCATATCTTATACATTACTTCTTTTCATTACAAAAAATTACAAAATAAAGCAAAACACACACTCTCTCTCCCTCTATTGCCGCCAACCTTCTCTCTCTCCTTTCTCAATTATTTCTTTTTTAATTTATTTTATTATATTTAATTTTCACTCCAAAACTTTATAAATACCCCTTCCTTAATTCACACTTTACACATAATTCTTCACCTTAACAAAACTCTACCAAAATTTCCTCAAATCCTCTCTCCAACAATCCCCTCTCAAAACACTCTTTACCATTTACTACTCTTCAAGAAAAATAACAAACACACTATCCATTCATCTCTTTTCAAATCCTCCATTAAACCTTAGGTAAAATCCTACCTATATCTCTTTACCATGTCATGTAACTTAGCATGACTATGGTGTGTGTTTCCTAGACAAATAATTGTTGTGAAAGCAACACTATGTTCATATTTTGTTCTTGATCATGAATAAATCTTATTTGACTATTATGTTGTTTTAATGTTATTATTATGTTATTATGTTGTTGTTATTATCCTAATCTAACTCCTATATCTTAGTAAATATATTTATGTGTATATATATTTCCTAGAGCATATGAGCTCACTAACATAACACTTATTTATTTATTCATGCCTTGCAATTTATTTATTTACTTGTTTCATGCAATTTATTAAGACTAATCTTTCTAGTTTTAGACTTATCTTTATCAAATCAAAACGAATTTCTTTCTTTTCTTTTCTTTTCTTTTCCTTTTGAGACTAGTCTATTCTTAGTCCCAAGTTGCCTTATTGAAGCTAAGGCTCCCAATACATGACTGAGATACCTTGATGAAGCTAAGGTTCATGTTTGACCATATTATTATGTTTATTTGCTTATGTGTATTTCTTTTGATCTTATTATGTATTATTCTTACTTTTGCATTGCTACATAATCATATTCATGTATGATTAGAAGTTGTCTTAATAAAAATAAAAATGGGTTCTTTCTTAAACAAAGAAAAGTAAACTAGATTTCTTAACAAAGGATTTTTCAACAAGAAGTCTAAGTATTGTTTTTAAAAAATTCTTTTTAAAAGCTTAGACCAGTCAATCATAAGTTTTAAAGTATTAGTGTTGAAGATTTCTTCAAACAATGAATGGAACTCATTTTTTTTATAAATCGAAACTAAATACTCCATAAAGATAGAATTTTTAGCATGGAACTTAAGATGTTAACTCGACCATATCTTTTGTAAAATTTGAATAGGTTCATCATAAACTTTGAAACTACTTACTAAGAAAGCTTCCACATGACTTAGTTTTAATATTCTTATTCTCTTTTCAAAGTTAAAATAAATTTTTTGTTAAGTTTTAATATTGACAATTCTTTATTAGGAAAGCTTTTCTTGTGAACTTATCTAAAAAGATTATGCCATCATTTGATAAATATTAGGAATAAAACAATTTTTTCAAATCAAGGTAAAAATTAACTCATTATTTTAGAAACCAACTTAGAGAAATAAAATTTGCCAAGAAAGTAAAGTTTTAAAGGTAAACTTATTTTCTAAGGAAGAAAAAGAATATAAAAATGAGAGAAAAACATACATTTAACACAACTCCAAATATTAGACCACACCAATAACTTAAGGAAATTTTTTAAAAGCTTATTTTTCAATCACTAGAAATAAAGTTGGTAGATAACTTAGAGAACCAAATCTTTGTAAATTAATTTACTTTTGAAAAGTTAGGAAATGGAATTATAATAGGAAAACACTCACTTATAACAACTCAAGAATTCTTAAGTTTCCTTCTAGCAATTTAAAAAGGAAAAACTTTCAAAGTTTCACAAACTTTCAAAGAAAACTTTCAAAGTTTCATCTTTTAAAACTTTTAAGGACAAATTGTTTATGAAATATCAATGTTGAGACAACACTACAAAAATCATGCATACAATACGAATACATATATATATGTTCAAAGGATTTTTCAACTATACAAATATCCATGTATTTTGTTTAAAGATTTTTAAGTAAAGAAAAGTTTGGAAAATCATATTTTGAGGACTATGAAATTCGTAACTATTATGTACCGTGGTGATTTGCAACTTAAATGGGTTTTATGACAAAAATAACCTTAGAAATGGATAGATCTTTTCGAGTAGGTAGAAAATGGTATATAATATGCGAAATTTCGAGTTAAAATGAGCAAATTATGGCCATTTTAAATTGAAATTTCCTTCTATACGAATTTTGACAAAAATACTAGAATAGAATTAGAGAGTTCAATTAGATTTTCTATGAAATACTCATTTCGGGTATTTCTTTCATTTAGGTAATGAAGTTTGGGAGGATCCATATTCGGAAGACTATTACGAGTAAAGAAGTGCAGCAAAGATGGTCGAGTGAGTTTATTTCCTACATTTTACGTACTCGTTTGTGCTTGTAGCTTGAGGCACTAGAAGTAGGAAATGATGAAAAATGAATTTTGTATGATAACATTGATTGAAAGAATACTAAGCATATCGGGACATGAATTGTTGTTAAATCAAATTGTGTTTTATTATTACCATGCTAGAGTATCTACAATTTTGTGATCACCTTAAAGTACCTTAATTACATATTTCAAGTTATATATTAATTGATTCATGCATAACGTAGTTAGTTTCATTTCATTAGCTACTATACTCGATGGGGCAAGAGTATAGTGGTAGGGTCTACAAGAGTTGTAAGTCTACAGAGATAAGCGAATATGAGTGTCACGCCCCCGCGGGTATCCTAAACGTGACAGCCCGCCGTACGCAATATTAAACTTAAGAATGACTACCTCAGTCACTCGAAGCTTCCATATCGGTTACAAGGCGTACATTCACAACCAAAGGGATAGTGTGGAGTAATGCATTTTAAGATATTGGCAGCGGAACATGCAAATTAAACACTTAATATATATTTCATAGAATAGAAAGTCTTACAACTTCTAGGGGGCATTCCCGATTTCATAACAACAAAGTCTTGCTAAACAAAGCTAGAAGATTTTAGAAGAAATCTATTCTAAGACTTCAAAATAAAATTCCTCCAAAAGCTTCTCAAACTAACGATTCTACCCGGGTGGCCAAGATGGTCTCGGGTGCAAAAGATAATCCTGCAAAGTCAAAAGTCTATAGGAGTATAAGCAGTACTAGCTTAGTGAGATTATTCCTTACGCAAAAAGTACTCATAAAATAATCAACCAAGTTTTTTATTAATCAGCATATGAATGCAACAACATATGATCAAACTTACATATGACTATCCGGTTTTGTATGTTTGATGATTTACCCCTCCATCGAGGTTAGGGAAATGCTTTGAACTGGGTCCCAAACGACCTCCCTGAAAGTTGCGCGCGTCTTGGGGGTTCCAACGAACCGTACTACTAGTCCCCGGGCTTTCCTTACCCAATAGCGATCGATCCGACTCGGCTACACCTTGAGGACCGTATCCCCGAACGTCCTAACTCTCAAGTTTGTAGCAAGGCAGCTTACCTTTCCGGTCCCACGCTGAGGAGTAGTAGCAAAATTTCGAAATGATATTCTAAGTGAAATGCATGAGCAATTTATTATGGGATTTTAATATGACATTAAATCATTTAAAGCGATCAAGCAATATTTGCATACAAAACAATACATACATGAAAACGTTTATATTAATCACAAATCGTTTTCCGATATACTTATTGTTCATTGATCGCACACAACGATTCACATACATAATTCCCATGACAACCCGCATGCATATCAATTTTATCTTTTCCTAACATCTAGTGCTCTATCTACAAGCACATGCGTGAATATAAACGTAAAGGAAACTCACTCGTCCATCGCTTTCTAGGAGTCGAAGTAATCCTCGGGGAAGACCCGATCGTGATCCTCGACACCTAAAACAAAAGAAATACCCAACATGAGTAATTTCATCCAAGATCTATACTATACTTCTGTCTTAGAGAATTCGTAAAAATCGTATGGAATGGAAATTCCAACTTAAAATGGCCATAATTTGCTCATTTTAACTCGGAATTTCGCATATTATTATACCGATTTCTACCTACTCGAAAAGATCTATCTATTTCTAAGGTTATTTTTATCAAAAGAAGTTATTTAGGCCTTGGAATAGTAGCGTACAGATTTGATACGAATTTCCAAACATCAAAACTAGAGTTTTCAAACTTTACTTCACTCAAGGGCTTTTGTACAAAATATAGATACATTATATGGTTGAAGGAAAATCCCTTGAATACATTAACTCAAACCATATGCATAATTTGGTGGTGTTGTCTCAACAATGTTCTTGTAGTACATTATGTTTTGAAAGTGAGATAAGCTAAGTTTTGTTAAGAAATTTCTATTTCACTAAAAGTGAGCATCTCCTTCTTTTGAATTCTTTTTCTTAAATAAAATTAATTTTAATCTTTTAAATTCCTACTACTTATTTCTAATGTTTTGGAAAACATAGTTTTTCTAAATACTTCATGGGTATATGTTCTATAGCTTTTCTTAGATCCACTTTAAAAGAAATGATCTTTATAAGTAAATTTTTGAAAACATATCTAGACTTTAGTATTTAAAATGTTGTAGAAAATTTTGATAAATGTGTTTAAGAAAACTTTTGGTTGATTAAGGAATGTTTAAAGAAACTTTCTTATTTTATTTGTTTGAAAGAAGAGTTGTAATAACTTTATGTATTTCTTGATAAAATCTCATATAGTGTTATTACTAAAACTTGAGCTAAACTTGTCTAGCTTTAGAAAAATATTTTAAGATAAAACTTTAAGTCTTTATGGAAAAATAATTTCTTATGAGATAAACTTTATTTTTTAGGAGGGTTCTTACTTTCTATTACTAAAGGAAGCTCATTTTCAATGGTTGAGACAATATCTCATATTCATGTATGAATGAGGATAAAATAAAACCAACATAATAATAAACAAAATATATAAGAGCATAAAAGTAAAGTCAAGTATTGGGAACCTTAGCTTCATCAAGGTATCCTGGGACTAAGAATAGACTAGTCCTCAAAGAAAAGAAAGCAAAGAAAATAAAATTGTTTTGACTTGATATGGACAAGTCTAAGACTAGAAAGACTAGTCTTAATATTTGCATAAAACAAGTAAATAAATAAATTGCAAGACTTGAAAATAAATAAATAACAAGTGAGCTTATATGCTCTAAATAAATATATATACATAATATATATATAATACTTATATAAGTTAGGTTAGAAATCAATAACAACATAAAACATAAAGAAAAGAATAGAACATGAACAAAAACAAAACATGAATAATTGTTGCTTCTTTAACTCAATGAGTTTAAGAAACATACACTAAACTCATGTTAAGTTATATGAACATGATGATAAATAAGAAATTTTTACCTAAAGTTTATGTGTTGGTTGAAGAAGAAAAGAATGGGTTGTAATATTATGTGGGAATGGATTTTCTAAGGAAGAGAGAGAACTTGAGAGAGATTTGGGAGAGGAATTTTGTAGAGTGATTTTGGGAGAGTTTTTGGTATGAATTTTGTTGTGAAAGAATGGAAGAGGAAGGAGGTATTTATAGATTTTAGGAGTGGAAATTAGATGTAATTAAATAATTTGAAAAAGAAAATAAAATTGATGTGATTAAAGAAGTAATGTGTAAAGTGTGATGTGATTAAAGTTGTATGGGGAAGGTAAATTGTAAGATATAGATGTGGTAGAGTGTAAGAATAGAGTATAAGAAAAAGTAGAAATAAGTGAATAGTAATGAATAGTAGAAAAGTACTATGAATAGTAGACTAGACAATTAAAATACCGATAGTAAAGAAAATACGCGTAATTAAGCTATATCTGATATTTTTAGTTACCGAAAAATTCTAAAACTGATATTTTTGAAAACCTTATATTTTTAGGAATCTATCGGTGTTGTCGGAATAATTTTGCTATCCGGTACACCAAGGCATGGTTTTCGAAAACTGATTCCGATCGCATCCAAAAGACACTAGAAAAATTCGAATCTGATATTTTTAGGCTTTCTTATATAATTACGAACCAATTTCCACAATTATTTCAATTTCGTTTTCTAGGATTTAAGAACACGGGATTGCCGGATCTGACTAAACATAGAACTAGGTTAATTTTTGGGTTTCGTTTCAACTTCCGGTTCTTAGGGTTTACTAATATTATCGAAAAATCTAGGGGCTTACAATGAGCCTAAAAGAACTATTTAAGGATGAGCAAATAGGAGCTAGAAAAAACTATTTCAGGATGGCCGAGTAGGAGCCAGAAATAAACTATAGAAGTTGGATTTCAAATACGGGTTTTAAAGGGCCTGAAACACCTAACCACCGAATAGAGGGGTAAATCCATTCAAAACATATGATTTCCAGTAGATCGTATGTATTGCTTGTCCATTTGCTTAATGCATTCATATGCTTGTTTAATAACTTGTTTGAATTTATCAGTACAAGTACGTTAACTCAGGAATATTCTCACTAAGCTAGTTATGCTTATACTCCGATAGACTTTTGTTGAAACAAGACCAATATCTCTTATGCCCGAGGACTTCATATACTCGAGTGGGATTATTTTTTGGAAAGATTTTGGAAATTCTTTTGAAGATCTTAGAATAGATTTCATTTAACATCTTTTGGTTCTAATAGTGTGTCTTTATGTGAAAGATTAAGCTGATATTATGTTGTTTGGAGATTTATCGAGGGAATGCCCCTAAGATGATGTAAGGACTATATTCTTATAATATTGGAGTCAGATACTTATCTAGATTTCTTGTATGCTATATTTACTATCTCGAATTACACATCCCACTAGTGTCTCTTATTTTTGTGATAGACGCCTTACATATGGTGTTAAAGCTTTCACATGACTTCGGGAAGTCATTCTTAAGTTTTAATATTGTATGTGGCGGACTGCCACATCTAGAGTACCCTTTGGAGCGTGACAAAGATACTAAAGAAACTGAGAAAATAGATACAAAATTAGAAAAAGATACTGAAGAAATTGAAACATCTAGACTTAGATTTATATGAAGAATCAATAGACAATTTTGATTTTTTAGAAATATGTAAATGAAGCTTAAATTTTAGAAAAATATAGTTTAATTAAGACAAGAATAACAAAAATATACTGGATAATCGGCAAATTAGAAAAAGAAGAGATATGACGAGAAAAACTCATTAGGCTAAGGGAGAAGAATAAAATTTATTGTAAACTAAGCATAATAAATCTAGACACAGAAATAAAATCAAAGAAAATAGAATGTAATAATATAGATAGAAAAGAATTCAAAATGCATATAAAAGAACTGTTAGACTTAGGAGTAATTATAAGATATTGTAGTCCACAGAAGCCTACCATTCATAGTAAGAAAGCATAGTGAAATAACCAGAGGGAAAAGTAGAATAGTCATAGACTATAGGAAATAAAACAAGAACACTAAAACAAATGCTTATGATATCTCTAACAAAACTGATTTGATAAACATAATTCAAGAAAATAATATATTCAGTAAATTTGACTATAAATTTGATTTTTAGCAAATATAAATTAATGAAGAATCCATACCATGGGTAGCCTTTATATGCCCTTAAGGACATTTTGAATGGACAGTTGTGCCTTTTGGTCTCAAAAATGCACCTTCTATTCTCCAAAGAAAAATGGACAATATCTTTTCAAAAGATAAATTCATGTGTGTATATATAGGTGATAGAAAAAGAACATATATCACACTTAAAAATAGTCCTTTTAGAATTTCTTAAACATGGTATTGTAGTAAGTAAGAAACTGGCTCGGTCCTTTCAATAGAATATTGAATTTTTCAGAGTAGAAATTATAAAAAAAAAAAAAGGAAAATGAGACTGCAACCACAGATTTAAAGAAAAGTACTAGACTTTGAAGAAAATTTTGATAAAAAGAAAGTATAATAATTTTTGGACTAATAAATTATGCTAAGCCATCCATAAAAGACTTAGGAAAACACACGAAACCTTTATATAAAAAAGTTAATAATTTCATACATTTAGACAAAGAAGAACTTACATCCAAGAAATAAAAGGATTATTGAAACAATTTCAAGATTTAAGGTTACCATTAGACTCTAATTACTTGATAGTAAAGACAGATGGATGTGAATGCCATGAAAGGAGAAGGAGCTTGTAGATATAGTAGTGGAACATTCAAAGAAAGAGCATTGAAAAGTAGCATAGATATGGAAATACAAGCAGTAATTTATGAAGTAAAAAGTTTTAGACTATTTTGATAAATAAACAAGAAATTTTAGTTAAAACGGACTATGAAACAATTGTAAAGTTTTACAAAAATAAAAATGAAAGAAGTATGTCACAAAGGAGATGGATAAAGTTTGTAGACATATTAGTAAACAATAGATATAATGTTGAGATCAGGCATATAAAAGGGGAAAAAAATAACCTTACTGATTCTTTGAGCAGATATGTCGATGGACCAAAAGAACTACGATGAGCACATGGTATTCAATAGACCGATAAACATTAACACTTTTTTAGACCAAGTAGATATGGTACAACAAAGATTTTCCAATCTCAAGTCAATGAAGTCATAGGGATCACAAGCCTGATCCGCATCATATCCTAGACAAAGGCCACTGAAGTACAAACCTATAAGTATTTCTTATCTTATACAAAATCCTATTTCATAATAAGCCACTAAACGTTATAGCAGAACAAAAAGTACTAGTAGACTCAATATTGAACTAACAAACATTAGATAAAAACAAAGTTAAAGTGTATCTTGCATTGTGTCATTGTTACTTTCACAAACTTAACTTAGACAATTCATCATCATCATCTAGATAAACTAAGAGCAAATTCTACAATGTAATCATAAATGGTTTTAATCTTGGAATTCACAAATCATGGCCAAGAACAAAAGCCTAGATAGAGAATTTCATCAATCCATAATGGAAAGGACCTTATTCTGTACAAGAGGCAAAAGAATTAGTTGAAACAACTCTGGGTCATAATGATTTTGGGATAGAGTCAAGTCTCGTCCACGAATCTAAATTGAGAGAAACCGAAAAAAAGAGATAGTTGAAAAAAGTAATATAAAAAGTTAGAGCACATACAGGCAGATAAATCCTAAACATTGTTTACAACTTAAATTTTTTTTTTTTTTTTGGGGGCCATGTTTACAGCATAAATTAAACAGTGAAAAAGCAAATGAAAGAGTATACTCTTATATCTTTTTTAATAGACTCATTGACAAATTTCCGTATAAGAGTAGACAGTCGATAAACTTTTTTGCGGTAAAGAACTTTTCGTGTTCTTTTAAAAAAATAGGAATATGCAAAGAAAAATATAGACCATAATTACAGCATAACTTCCTGTTTTAATAAAAATAATTTTTTTTTTGGAAATTTTTATAATCTAAATAACTAATGCAACTTTGACGTAAAATCTTATCCACACATTAACTGTGGCTTGAATATTATTACATCACCATGCATTGAAAACGAGCAATTTCTAAGCAATTAAACACTAGCCACCTTTAAGAACCAGCACAATGTTTTCCCAAACTACAGTACAGCACAAGGTTTTTCCAAACTACAAGGTTTCACGTAATATTTTCAACCGTGGGCACTGGAGTCACAGGCACATACGGGGACAGGCGAGAAGCTAGGCAGAACAATCCAAGAGCCAAAGCTCAATCCATTTTGGCTTTTTACGTGAAATGGACCCATTTCTTTCTTGTTAAGCTTTCTCCTTCCAAATTGCAATTTCGCTACTACTATCAAAACAATCTCCAATCACAAATTGATTTCTCTCCAAGCTTAAACGCTTAAACGCGCAAAGCACAGCAATATAAATAATCAAATCTAGAACCTCCTAAATCCATCTACATCAACATTATCACAAACGTAAGGTTTTCAACATTCCACGTAACATGTCTAACAAAAATCTCATATGTCCCACTTGCATCCAATAACGATTATTATTATTATTATTATTATTATTTAGATAATTAATTGAAGTATATAACTTCAAAAATATATATCTATAATTTTCAAAATTATGTAAGTAGCTCTCGAATCGTTATTAGTACTTTAAAAATTATGGGAATGATTTAGTGGTGGTTTGGGATTTATTTACATAATTTTAATAACTATAATGGATAATATTGAAGGTAATTTATTAATAGTTTAGGACTAATATTCATAGTTTACACTTGTTCATATTTACATGACACCAACCTTATAAAGGCAACAACAACAATAAGAAGTGCACCTTACGAAATCATCTCTCTTTATCCCACATTCGACATATCTATAACGTAAGGAAAAATGGTTAAGAAGGAAATGGAAGTGGTTAAGGGTGTAGACTTGGAGAGGTACATGGGAAGATGGTACGAGATTGCTTCATTCCCATCATTTTTTCAGCCAAGAAATGGGGAGAATACGAGGGCTACTTATACTTTGAACAAGGATGGGACTGTTCATGTGCTGAATGAGACATTTTCTGATGGGAAGAGGGATGCCATAGAAGGCACTGCTTTCAAAGCAGATTCTAAGAGTGAGGAAGCCAAATTAAAAGTTAGATTCTATCTTCCACCATTCTTACCAATCATTCCTGTTACTGGGAATTATTGGATTTTGTCCCTTGATGCTGATTATCAACATGTTTTGATTGGAGAACCGACAAGAAAATACCTTTGGGTATGTGATTCCTAAGCTTATATATGTAGTTCCTTCTTCTTCTCAGTCTAAAGTAAGTTCTCTTCTTATAGTTTTGAATTGGATGGTAAAGTACTCGAATGACATATTTAAGTTAATGATCAAGATTTTGTCATATTTTTCAAGTTAGTTTTCTTGAATTTTACTGTGTAAAATCACTTCCGGAGGGATAGCCAGTCTTTTTTAAAAAAAAAAAACTCATATTCGGCAGGTCAATTCCCTTTAGCCTTGTTTGGATGGAGCAGGCAAAATTTTTTTGTTTCCTAATTTCTGCTGGGAAAAGATTATTGTTGCACTAAGTATCAACAAAAAGTTACTGGGATAAGATCCTCTCTAATTTTAGACTCTGTAGGGCTGGGTTTGAGACGGCATGTGTTAGAAATCATTAGATAGATTTAATTAATTAATATATGGAATTCCAATCATAAAATAATATGCAATCCCAGGAAACACTATACTAAGATTTATATTTAAAAACTTGTACTTATTATAGGTTTCAAGTTCTATAATATTCCATAATTTTTCAATATATAGGAGTAACGTATGCATAACTTATGTAATATCATTAGTGTATATAATTTAATGTGAAATTCGGTGGGAATTTAACCTTGTTTATCTAACATATATAATATATTATTTTAGGCCAAATACTAGTTGAATCCCTAGAAACATAAATGTCTCGACTCAAACAGAATAGTCTATGGTCTAGAGGAATTGAAAACTTTAGAGTAAAGGGGATTACACAAATTTATTTCTCCTAGGCACACTTTTTTTCTTTCTTTTTCTTTTTTTTTTTCTCTCCCTGTAGATGTGCTTGTTGCTTTCAAGTTCAATAGAATGCCTTAAAATATCCCTGCAATCACCACTGAATAGGCATAATTCCTTCGGGTTTTATTGAATTTTGAAAACGAAAGACATTATTTGGATACTAATCTTCTTTTCAAATAAGAGTGTCTGTTCGTTACCTTTAGTAGTTTTAGTCTCATTGTTTTGTTGTTTTTAAATAGACTATTTGTTAAAAATATTTATTAATTAAAAATAAATATTTTTACTCATAAATTGATCAAACAAATCAAAACCAAATACAATATAAATACTAATATAGACACCAATGAAACAGATCCTAAATTTTCCTTCTTCTTTTTTTTTTTTCAGATTTTATGCAGGCAAACACACCTGGATGAGGAGATCTACAACATGTTGGTACAAAGGGCGAAAGATGAAGGATATGATGTGAGTAAACTCAAGAAGACACCACAAAGTGATCCACCACCAGAATCTGAGGGTGCTCAAGACACCAAGGGCATATGGTGGATCAAATCACTTTTTGGAAAGTAGAAGTAGGAATAGGTCGGTCATATCAATAAGGTTTTTTATATACCAGTGATTAGATTAAATTATAGCAAACCAACCCTCTTTGTCCGATATTATCATTAGTTGTCTGTAGAAAGATAAAAGCTACCTAGGTAGATCTTTGTTGTCTTTCCCCTTTGTGGTTTTCCCTATTGTGCTTCCTTCCACATATCAAGTGTCTGCCTTAAATGTGAGTGTTCAATGTTCATATGTTATTACGATATATTAAACTCCGACATGTGTATATTTTGTGTGATTTAAGAGTCAGGTGTTGTGAGCTTGTTTGCAATTATGTAATTACTGTTTTCCATCACAAATTGAAATCAATTTATTTGATATAACAGCTCCATTAAGAGAAATGAATTATATAATGTTATCTGATTGTCGGGTTGACAGTGAGTCCCATTGCCTAATGTCGGGACTCATACGTGGTGTTGGTGACATGTGTCGCGCATTTGTACGATTGTGAATGTGTGGACGTTATCCACTCTTGGATTACCTGAAAAAAGGCCCAAAAAAAAAAAAGGATTCCCACCTGCTTTGCCAAATATCTGTCTCTTGATTTTTTAATTGGCAAACGAAACTTCATCAACTTTCATTTGTTTTTATTTCTTTCAAATTTTCATCTCAAAGTAGATAGACTTTTAGGAAAAATTCATGGGAAGCTTTTTGTTTTAATTTTTTTTTTTTAATTTGGCTTATAAAAATTATATTTATTGCATATATTACAGAGTTTATAAAAAATAGCTATTCATAATCTTTATAGAATAAATTACTATTTTTTATTTAATATGATTTCTATTTATATTTATAATATAAAAAAAGTTATTATTTTTTTTTTTCATTCTTGTAAAGTTATGTTTGTTATATTAATATTAACTTTAGCTTATTATATATTATCTTAGTCTTAGATTTCTTGGATGAAATCATAAGAGTCTGAGCAATTCGGTTCATAATTGAGCTTATTATATATTATCTTAGTCTTAGATTTCTTGGATGAAATGACAGTGTATGAGCAATTCGGTTTAAAATTGACTGCTAGACTCGATAAGAATCACAAAGCAAACATTTTCATTAATCATTGTGACAGGACAGGAACCATTAGAAGTCTCCCCGGCTCAGCTCGAATCCCCTCTGGCTCGATAATTGTACGCATTATCCCAATTATCGATTCACGATCTTGAAGAAACTCGACCCAGGGAAGGCAAAAATAAATTACCAAGATTTTCTTCGAAATTTCGATTGACCATTTATAGCCAATTAGGCTCAGGTTGTTCACACCAAAGCATGATATAACTACCATCAGCCAACTGTTCTGCGAATCTTCTTGTCTTAAACAATCTGGTGCCTAACCCGAGAAGCCTTTCTCAAAACTAACTCTATTTGCTAACTACTTCTTGCTAAGACTCACGGTGGTGCGGGAGAGGGGGGCATGATAATTGTGGACGGATAAATTGGACATAGAACTCCTCAAGTTCAACCTAATCCAACCCAACCCAATTAGAGAATGGGTCAATCCAATAGCCCACGAAATAACCTCAAAACAAGCTCAAGCCACATACATCAAGATCGAGCAGTCCATCCGGACATAATTAGCCTTCTGAATTTATACTCACTCTGCTCGGTCTGGCTTAAACTTGTCAAATCCACTCTGGAAAAATTTGGGAAGCAGCTTAATAGCTCAACACCCGCTTCTTTGGTAACTACCATGGGCATCTTTACTTCCTGAAATCATGTACTACCATATTTCTATAAATACCCCTCAAGATTTCACTTGTGGATTATTTGGCAATATTTAGTACTAATCGTTTTTATTGTAATATTTAATCAAATACATTTAATAATATTATTTTTATGTCCATGTCAGATATTGTAACATACCATTGACAAAGGGGTTGTAAAATAGACATGAAAAACACAGTTCCCAAGGAAGAAAGTGCATTTCCTGTATTAAAATGGTAAAGTTTACTGGATGGTTTGGTGTTAGGGAATAAAATGGTTTTTTCATATTTGCGCAATAAGTACTAAAGAAAGCAAAGAGGGCATAACAGCCCGCCTTCCATCAGTAGTAGTCAAGCCTGAGAGCCAGTCTCGCCATGGGATCGTTTATTCGTACACGGGACTGAATGGGAAAAGAGCCGTTTATGTAATCATGTTAGATGGGAGTAAGCATTATAGTAACGAAAGTGGATGGAGCGACATTGCATTCCATTATGAAACTACCTCTTTATCATATCATCAGCGTCTCACATTGTTTGTCCCCTTGAAGATTGCCTATGTGTACTTGCAGCGATCAGCCAGTTACAGGCGGTTGTTTTTGAAAAACTTCCCCTTTCAGTATTGGTTCAACATCTTAATGGAGCTTTCAATAAATCGATCCATCGATTCTATTAAGTTGCTCCAAGCCATGGACGTAGACCCAAATTCTTTTAGGAGAAATTTGCATCTTCTTTGAATGATATCCTGTCTCCACAATGCTTATGCAGCAGTCACATGATCTGTCATTATGATAACTTGCCCAACTACAGCTCGGGATTTTGATCTTGATTTTTTCAATTTATTGGCCTATATTTATCATAACCAGGTGGCATCTACTTCTAGTGCTAGTCTTTAACTCTTAATAGAAATCCATTCTCAATCTGGAGCAGTTCCCTACTTCTACTATATCTCTACATCTCCCAAAAGGGAGGCAATTTTAGCAGCATTGGCATTTGTCATATTTTTTTAGAGTCGATCCGACGTTTGAATCAAAAACTCAAGTTTTGAAAAACATAGTTCTTCCAATTTTTCCAATTCCCAAACTATTAACAAAAATGATTTTTCCATTATAAACCAAGGTTCTGGATTCAGCACATGTGCATTGGTGGCCAGATTCTTTGTCACAGATAAAAACATATCAGTCTTCTGTGGGAAGAACCCAAAAATGACCGCAGTTAGCCCATGCTCGCTTCATAATAGTGATTACGTCATTGCAGTTTGACCTCTAGACAGCCAGAACCATTCCTAACAAACACCACTCATTCTCTTGTCACTGGATTCCAGGAGAGGACAATAGATTCTTCAGCATCTTGACCCTAAACTGGAAATGTTGGACTTGTCAATGATGAAGCCAAACTTACTAAGTTAACAAAGAACAAGACACAAAATTGGACAAGAAGTGAAGACAACTACGACCATGCAGCAAAGTCTTAGCCACTTTGGATTGTAGAATTTTTATCTGAATCGGTGACTTACCAATGTCCGATCAATATCGGTTCTGTTTGAAAACAAAACCAAAACAAAACCTAGCCAACTATCCAAACAGGCAATTAATGACTAAAATGAAAATAATCAGCAGGAAAGCATAGAACAACACAGAACATTGGACTGGTTGGAGTATAGCACATGACTACGGCAAAGGAAAAAAAAAGGCAAAGGACAGCAGTGGACGTTACTGCTAAACTGGAGGAAGAATAACAGTTATGGATGAATAAACTCAACAAAGACTAAAGGAATGATGTAGTGTACACCCCATGACCCCAATGAGGGAGAATCAGGCTCTCGTGATGGACAGAGAGAGTATTATGAATCTCAAGCAAGATTAATCCATCAAAAAATAATAGGACTCTGACCCTTTAGACCATTTGACCAAAGTTCAGCAATAAAAAAGGTAAAGAAATATGAAATCGATTACGGATAACAGAAAAGCTCAAATCTTTCAGCAACTGCAGGATTGGTGGATAGTATGGCAATGCGGTTGCATGCCAAGCCAGAGTCTATGCATCTTTGATTTAACAAGGGTTAAAAAAGAATAATAAAGACATAAACCCTAGTTCCTCTTAACAAAAACATGCAAAGTCCAGATGCAGTGAAAAAGAGTAATTTTGAGGCTCAGAAATGTGCATTAATCAGACAATAAATAGAACCCCGCCATGGCTGCGACTCTTGTCAAAGAGTCGCCGGGCCAAGATACGGACAGTTCTCACAAAGCCTGATCTTTTCATCATCTTCGCTACCATCCAACAAGATCATCACTGCCTCTTTCACTAACCCTTATTTTTGTTCCACTTTTTTTCCGGGAAAAATCATTAAATTGATGAAGGATGATGATGATGATGATGATCACAAAAGATATATATATATACATATAAATGTTCCTGTTTTCCAAACATAGTTTTGGTCTGCGTATGCTTCACAGAAAGCGGAATGACAAGAGGGATTCGCTGCTACCAAAGAGAGGGGCGACCTTGTTGTCGCCTCTTCAGGAGCAAAACCCAATTTCATTCTCACAGCACAAGGTGAAAAAGGGTCAAAACCCTGCTTCTGAAATAGCCCAGAAGAAATGTTAAGGGCTATTTGGGTCATAAGGAAAGGTGTGGATTTTGGGCAAACTTCATTCACATATCTATATTCTCAACGCTTTTGAAATACGAACCGTGTTATAGTTTATACACTTAATTTCTAATTATTAAAATAAATATCATAATTAAAATATTAATTATTTTAATAATTCAATTATATTGAATATGATATAAATCGCTACATAATGACTGATTCATAAAATTTTATATATACGTGTGTATTTCCTTTTCCTTCTGATATTTACTGCATCGAGTTACTCTTTACTCTGTAAAATATAA
The DNA here is from genome assembly GCA_024138025.1 of Combretum micranthum. Classification (NCBI taxonomy): domain Eukaryota; kingdom Viridiplantae; phylum Streptophyta; class Magnoliopsida; order Myrtales; family Combretaceae; genus Combretum; species Combretum micranthum. Next base: position 224,199 of record JAMXBD010001678.1, read on the forward strand.
AAAATAAAATCTTAAATATTAATACCTAGGTAAAATTAGTGTGTATCGTCACTAAATTTTCAACATATCATAAACAGCCTAAGTAACCCCTTTTTCGTTCTTCTTCGTATCTAGTAGATTAAAAATAAACTAGAAATAGAAGATGCCACAGTATTATGTAGTTGAGAACCCGTTACGAAGTTGGGCCCCGTGACTTCCATGCAGTTAAGGTCTATTAAATGCAGGGATATAAACAAATAGCATGTTTCAAAAGTTATTTAAATTCGATTCCTTTTAGTTGAGTTTGGGAATATTCAAATCACTCAAGTAATTAATTTAGTAAAATATGAGTTTTATAATGTTTAGCTGGAGCTTGCAACATGTATAAATTTTAATCGAGACAAGTTTTAGATTAATATCATAAATTATTCTTTTTTGAATAAATTAAATCTAAACAAAGTTAATTGAGTTCAACTTTTTAAGTAGAGCTCAAATTTAATATTTTAAGCTCAATCAAGTTTAAGTGGAGATTGAATATTTAAATTTTTAGTTTAAACTCGAATTCAAATTTTAAACTGTACCATCTTAATTTAACTCATTTATAGTAAGAGAGAGAGAGAGAGAGAGAAAGCACATAACGTTTTGGATTTTACGTTTAGAAAAGTAATTCAATTCGTGTTTCATAGACACATTTCATACAGAAGAAAGGTATTGTGAGTTTTAATTAAATATTTTTCTTATCGATATGTGTTCATAGAGACCTGAATTAAATCACTTTTTTAAATATTGAGATCCAAAATCAACTTACATTTAAACGATAAGATCTCTTTTTAATCATCTGATATGTTGAGACCTAAAATGAATTTATCTACAAATGTTGAAACTTTTTATATAATTTACCTAATTGTTTTATGAAAATATTGGAATTTGCTATTAAGCAAATTTTAACGTAACAAAACTCATTGAAGAACAAAAATAATTGCTACCATTGTTTCATAATTTTTTATACCCAGAAAAAGACAGTTCGTGTTATAGTCATAATTCATTTCTATTAGCTTTCGTCTTGAAGAGAAAAACGTCGAAACAAAATCCAGTCGTGTTGCTCTTTAAATGATACTGACTTCTATTTCTTGTCTCTAGATTTTTCATATTAATCTTTACCCAATAATCAATCCATACATTAAAGTTAATGGCCAAGTGGCGCCTTAGTTCGTTTCTTATGTATTGGACCTATAACTTTAATATTGGAATAAGGAAATGGAAACCAACTCCATCCCATTGGAAAATATTCATGACGCTAGATTTGACACAAAATTAAGGTTATTTTTTATATTCTTATTAAATAGCCTTTTAAATAGAAATTTTAATCAAACAAGAGAAAAAAAGATAAATAAATAAATAAATCAAGGATTATTGTTTCTTCATTTGTTCATAACTACCTTATTGGAAAACTGTTTACTTTTGCTAAATCCACCTTTTTTTCCCCAACGATAAAAAATAAAATAAAAATAACCCACTTTTCTCTCTTTATTCAAATTTTTAAACATAAAATATAGGGATAATATCGCCTTTCCTACATAAACTATGCAAAATTAAGCAATTAACTATCTAAACTTTCAAATTAATAAATTTTATACCTATCATACACTTTTCGTGCACTTTTTTACTGCTTCAAATAACACAGTTAATTGTTTTGGACACATCTCAAGATCATCCGATTCCCTTCTCCTATTTGTGATGAATATACTATTTCAACTTAAGTTAAATTTAACCCGGAAATTAAACCAAGGAGCTTCTCTTAATGTAATTAATAACACTAGAACAAAAAAGAAGGAATAAAGATAGGACCTTCTCTTAATGCAATGAATAACATTGGAACAAAAAAGAAGGATAAAGGTAACAGTGCAAACTTAACCTTGGTTAACCTATAGTATGTTTGATATTGTTGTCATCGAAACCTTAACCTCCACTTGTTAAACCATTTCTAAGGAATTAATTGATTGAGTTAATGCAGTAAGGGAAATTTTGCGATGAAATTGGTGGAAATTGAGGTGGATCTCACTGGATCGACAACTTCTTGTCTCAAAAACGAAATACCAAATGTCCCAAGCTGCCGTTGAGCACCCCCTTGTTCGATCTTGCCACGATAGGTTTGCATAACCCATATTCTTGTCATACAAGTATGTGGAAACCCTAGTGGCCTAAATGGTGTGATGTTTATGACATGATATGATCTAGGGGTGATCTACACTGATGAAGTTGAAAAGTAAATCACGATGAAGCTAAGAAGGAATCTAGGGTTGGAAATGTGAGTAACGAAGAAGACAAGGCTTGTCTTTCGTACGTATGGATCTGAAACAAGAAGAAGTGGCATGCAGATGAAAGTAAGCGGTCGGCAGTAGAGGTTGAGCTGCTGTAGAGGCTAGGCTGTTTCCTAATGGGCCTTGGCCTATTTGAATTAGTTGCAAGGACCGGTTGTTATTTGTCCAATTGCACAATCTGTTATTTGTTATTTTGGTTTGTTAAGTTTGTTACTATTAGTACGATTTACAGAATATTCCCATTACATTATGAGCTGGCAAACATGTTAAAATCATGTACAGATACTAATATATAAGTATCTTGTGACTGCACTGAGGGATTATTACAATACACTATCTATATTTCCTTCTAAAATACTTGTATTCGAGTATTGGTTAATATTGGTTCGTATTCGAACCACATTATTTGATTAATTTCAATCCCAATCTTCCACCACGTTTCATCTGGTATCAGAGCTTCAACCACGGGGGGTGAGTTGCGTGACTTCAAAAAACTGGAAGAAGTTGTGCGATCGATGGTTGATAAGGTCGAGAAAAATGATGGATAGGCCCAAATGTTCACTGACACTCTCAAAAACCAACAAGCAGCGATTAACAAACATGGTCAAGCACTTGAAGAAATTCGTCAGCAGCTACAAGGGAATTTAGCGAGTGTAAGGTCACCTTTGAGCGTTGGATTTCAGGAAGGAAACACCCTATTGCTCCGGTGGAACCTGCACCAACGGCATTAACAGGAACAAATGGTGAGTTTCAATTACCAATGAGGGGGACCAAGGTAGAGTTTCCAGTTTTTAATGGAGACAACATCAAAAATTGGCAAATGAGGTGAGAGTAATTCTTTACCGTAGATAGAACCCTTGAGCATCTTAAGGTAAGCATTGCTTCCATGTATTTAGAAGATAATCCATATGAGTGGTACATTACTTATTCCAAATCTAAGAATGAGGCTTACCCTATGACATGGGAAGAGCTTATTAAGGCCCTTCAAGCTAGATTCAATGAAAAAATATTTGAAGATCCTATGGCTAATCTTAAAGAATTACAGTAGCTAAGGTCTCTACAAGACTACTTAGATGAGTTTATGCACTTATCAACCCAAGTTCAATTGCCTGAATCACATCTAGTTAGTTGCTTCCTCAGTAGGTTGAAACTGAAATTCAATTTCCAATCCGTATGTTCCAACCTAACACCTTTAACCAAGCATTCACTTTAGCCAAGTTACAAGAAGCCACCACCTTATCTTCCAGAAATAACCTTAGATCCATAAAAAACCAGTCCTCTTCATATAACACAACCTCATCCTCCTTTCGTCCACAGCCTTTAACACCATCGCCCACATACCCACCCAACTCCAGAACTCAACCCAATACCCATATAGGACCCACTTATACCGGCGCATCATCTCAAGCTTCAAACACTTACCCTAAACAGAACACTACTTCCCATCCTAGAACTACTAAAAGAATGACCCCTGAGGAGCTGGAAGAGAAGAGAAAAAAACAAATTTGTTTTTGGTGTGATGAACCTTTTGCACCAGGACATAGATGTAAAAACAAGCAACTAAACATGTTAGTAATTGACGAAGATGATCACGTGGGTGATGATGGAGATGTAGCAAATGTGGTAGTTGAGTTAGAGGAAGACATGACGAAGGTGACTCTATGTGCAGTGGGTAACCCTTTAGGAGATTCAGACAACAGTATGTTGGTTCAAGGATTCTATAAAAGAAAGAAACTAGGCATATTGATAGATACGGGTAGCTCATCTAATTTTGTCAATGAAGCTTTAGTTAGAGCTACTAATTGTACTATTGAGGAAATTGTTCTTATAAGAATTACCTTAGCTGATAGAACACAACTGAGCAATAGATACCAAGTTGTGGATTTTCAATGGCAGATGCAAGGAATATCATTTATGGCAACCTTCTATGTCCTACCCTTATCCTCCTATGATCTTATTCTAGGTATGCCTTGGCTCGCAAGAATAGGACAGGTTAGTGGGATTTCCAAGACATGACTATGGAGTTTATGTGGGAAGGAAGGAGTTGTAAGTTGTAAGTTGAATAGAAAACAAGAGTCTTTGAATAACATTGCTGGCAGTAAGTTAGCACAGCTGATGACCAGAACCCACACCATTCCCGAAATACATTATTGGGTCATTAAAACGATTGGAGCTAATGAGGAGAGTAAACCCAAAGATAGAAATCATCCAAAGTTAATGGAATTATTGGAAGAGTATCATGAATTGTAGCTCCCTACTACTGATAGAGCAATTAATCACAGAATATACCTTCAAGAGGGTACTGTACCAATCAACCTTAGACCTTACCGCTACTCATCTTTATAGAAATCTGTCTTAGAAGAAATGCTAAGGGAAATGTTGACTAGTGGTATTATTTAACCCCAATCATAGCCCATTTGTGCCACCAGTAGTGTTGGTAAGGAAGAAAGACAACACTTGGAGAATGTGTGTGGACTATAGAGAGTTGAACAAGAATACTATTAAGGATAGGTTTCCTATTCCTATTATTGAGGACTTGTTTGATGAATTATTTGGTGCTAGTTGTTTTAGTAAGTTAGATTTGAGGTCAAGTTACCATCAAATTTTTTGAACCCCAATAATGTGTACAAAACAGCATTTAGAACTCATGAAGGTCACTACAAGTTTCTGGTTATGCCCTTTGGCTTAACTAATGCTCCCTCTACTTTTCAAGCACTCATGAATCAGATATTTAAGCCATTTTTAAGGAAGTTTGTGCTAGTTTTCTTCGATGATATATTGGTGTATAGTCCTAATTTGGACATGCACGTTGAGCATCTAAAGAAGGTTTTTGAAACACTGAGTAGGGAGAAGCTATGCTTAAAAAGGAGCAAGTATGTCTTCAGAGTCTCAGGTATTGAATACTTAAGGCACATAATCACTCCACTTAGGGTAGCAACTGATCCCAAGAAACTACATGCCATCACTGAATGGCCCATTCCAAGGAATGTGAAGCAACTTCAAGGATTTCTGGGGTTAGCAGGGTATTATCGAAGGTTCATTAAGGATTTTGGGATCATTGCCAGACCATTGACCCAACTCTTGAAGAAAAACCAGTTCACATGGAATGAGATAGCACAGATTGCATTCGATCAATTGAAGAATGCATTAATGAACTCCCAAGTATTGCAACTACCAGACTACTCCAAGGAGTTTGTAGTGGAGATAGATGCTAGTGGGGATGGTATTGGGGCTGTCCTTATGCAAGAGAGACACCCAATTGCCTACCTTAGCAAACCACTAGCACCTAAACATAAAGGTTTATCAGTTTATGAAAAAGAATTGCTTGCGCTGGTACATGCAATTGAAAAATGGAGGCATTATCTGTTGGGTAGACACTTTGTGATACGCACGACCATCAAAGCTTAAATTATTTGTTGGAACAATGCTTGGTCATGCCTACTCAACAAAAATGGCTCACAAGGCTCATGGGGTTGGAATACTACATAGAGTACAAAAGTAGCACGTCCAATAAGGCAGCAGATGCACTATCTCATGCTCGTATAACTAAAATCATGCAGCTTCACCATACTACTGTTTTACCCTTGTTTTTGTAGGAAATACAAAACAGCCGGAAGCTGCCTGGGGGTTACAGCTCACTCATTGACAAGCTGGAAAGAGGAGATTCAATTGGGAAATTCACTTGGGACCAAGGAATGCTTAAGAGGAAGGGAAGAGTGGTGGTTGGTCCATCCCAAGAACTAAGGAACACTCTATTACGCCACTTCCATGGGGGACCATTGGGTGGACATGGAGAGGGAGGTGAGACAGTTTGTTAGAAACTGTGAGGTATACTAAAAGCACAAATTTGAAAATGTGGCTAATCCTAGTCTTCTATAACCCCTGGAGGTTCCTAAGGAATGCTGGCAAGAAGTAAGCTTGGATTTCATTGAAGGATTACCTAAGTCCAATGGTAAAGAGGTAATCTTAGTAGTGGTTGATCAATTAAGTAAGTATGCTCACTTTGTAGCTATCACTCACCCCTACACTACTGCCAATATAGCCCAAGCTTATTTGGATCACATCTATAAACTGCATGGTCTTCCAGAGATCATAACTAGTGATAGAGATCCGATTTTTATCAGTTCATTCTGGCAGGAATTCTTTAAACTATAAGGCATGGGGTTCAATATGTCCACAGCTTACCATCCACAAACGGATGGTCAAACCAAAGTAGTCAATCGGTGCTTGGAAACATATTTAAGATGTATGGCTAGTGAAGAACCTAGGAGATTGACTCAATTTTTGTCTCTAGCTGAATGGTGGTACAATACTAATTACCACACCAGTGCTCACACTATCCTATTTCAAACACTATATGGCTATCCTCCTCCATTGCATTTGCCTTATGTTCCTGGGGACTCTAGGAACGATTCTGTAGATAGACTTCTAACCACTCGAGAAGACACACTCAAGTTACTCAGGTTCCACCTCAAGCGAGCTCAACACCGTATGAAGCAGATTGCATATTAGAAGAGATCTGATAGTCATTCAAGATCGGAGACCTAGTGTTACTCAAACTCCAGCCATGAAGACAACACTCTCTTAAAGGTCTAAAGAACACAAGCTAAACCCTAAATATTTTGGACCATTCAAAATAATCGACAAAATAGGAGAGGTGGCTTACCATTTAGAGCTGCCGGCTCATGCTGAGATCCACCCAATGCTCTACGTTTCTTAGCTCAATAGGTTTCATGGATCTCCTCTATCTAAGCCACCAACAGTACCTACAAATGACAGAGGAGTTAGAACCACAAGCTATTTTAGACAGGAAAATGATAAAGAAAGGAATGCATGCAGAGACTCAAGTACTTATTTTATGGAGAAACAAAGCCCCTTCAGAAGCAACTTGGGAATTCCTTGAAGACATGAACTTCGTTTTCCGAATCACTCCTTGTGGACAAGACTTTTGAAGGAGAGGAATTTAATCTAGGGTGATCTACACAAATGAAGTTGAGAAAGTAAATCACAATGAAGCTGAAGGAATCTAAGGTTGGAAATGTGAGTAACGAAGAAGACAAGGCTCGTCTTTCGTATGTGCAGATCTAAAATGAGAAGAAGTGGCATGCAGATGAAAGTAAGCGATCGGAAGTAGAGGTTGGGTAGTAGAGGCTGGGCTGTTTCCTAATGGGCCTTGGCCTATTTGAATTAGTTGCAAGGACCGGTTGTTATTTGTCCAATTGCACAATCTGTTATTTGTTATTTTGGTTTGCCAAGTTTGTTACTATTAGTACGATTTACAGAATATTCCCATCACATTGTGAGCTGGCAAACATGCTAAAATCATGTATAGATACTAATATATAAGTATCTTGTGACTGTACTAAGGGATTATTACAATATATTATCTTTATTTTCTTCTAAAATACTTGTATCCGAGTATTGGTTGATATTGGTACGTATTCGAACCACATTATTTGAAATTTCAATCCCAATCTTCCACCACGTTTCATGATATGATGCGATTTGTAGTAGGTGCATGTTGTTTTGTTGTCCCCTATGAAACCCTAATTTACGAAATTTAAGGATTTTTATTCTGAAATTAATATTTTTGTTCTTCCATCTTAGTCTGTATTACTCCGCACATAAACATACATCTTGTGGTAATTTCATTTCATTTTGAAGATTAATCTAAAATTTGTACGTGCCCATCCAGTGTTCATTTGAAATTTTCTTCCCTTCTACATATAATTTAGGTGGTCATCAATGATAATAACATGGTGATATGATATTTGACATGTAGCATCATGTGGAGGGAGATGCAATAATGCTTAGATCACATCGTGTCCCACACTCTTATTCCAGGTTTATTCAATTTTTCTATATCCATTCCACTTCCATCTTGCGAAAATCGAAATGAAGCTTTTTTTTCCTTGAATTTCTAGATTATTGCCTTCACGCCTGTATTAACTACTATTGTAAATGCCCATTGTATTCCATAGGGATCGTGTGTTACTTCTTTCTAGTATGTCCAACTTACGTGGAGTTGTGTCAACATCATTGGTTGGGTCTATAAACAATGCGTATGGACTTGTGCTTTACAAGTGTAGATTGTAAGCTAGGCTTCGCATTGTGAGAATAGAGCAGAACTATGGACAGCTCTTCTATAGGTGTCCTCACTACAATATGGTGAGGTTAATATATGTAGTTAATAGTACAAAATGTAATTCATGATGTTAATAATATTCACATCATTAGATTCACTCAAACCAACATAAAATTTTTCATCAATCTTTCTCTCTCTAAAAAAAACGTACTGTTTACACTTAAATTGCTCATTAAATTTCCACTATTTCTAGGTGAAATCAAAGTATGATTTTTGTATTAATTTGATTTTCTAACATGTAAATATTAATGGGAAATTCTATGGTCCTATCATTAACTTTGACAGGATCGATCATACCATACCCAATTGTGATCGAACCATGAAAATAGTTAATATCCAATTATCATATTTATTTTAACAGTTAGATGATTGACTGGATGGTTCCGTCAATGGAACCATAGAAGCTCCCAAAGATTGATAAAAGAAAAAAATCAATCTTTTCATTTAAGTCATTCAAAAAAGCCTAGATCTAAGAATACGTCAGAGTTCATTAACCACCACAACTCTGCAACCTTGGTGCGGACTACTGATTCCATTGTGATCTTCACCCTTGAAAACCCTAAACTATAACCCAATGTTATTTAAGCACAACTAAGGTGGTTGAGGAAGATTTGAAGATAAGCTGAGTTCAGTAATGAAGGTAGTTGTTTAGTGGAGGGGAGACCATATTTGTTGAGTTTCGAGGAGTTAAGTGAGAAAAAGTGGAGTTCTAGAGAGACGACATTCTTTGGTTATGGGTTGAGTTTGCCAACATATTGGTAGTTGACATCGGAGTTTGATCTTTATAGCAATGATGTTTCGATGGTTACATGTTGATTGTGTCTGATAATGGTTGATTACCTCCATCCATGCCTTCTCTTTTTCTTTTTAATTTCTAATAGTTCATAGCTTTTAGCATTTTATGTTTTGAAGAAAGAGATTAATCTAGGGAAAAAAAAGAAGAAGAAGAAAGAGACAAATGGTCATGAATTATGGATGATGAGAAATTTGAATGCTAGAGTCTGATTGTGGGTTCTTTTTCGATGTATTGTTTCAATGTTGTCTAGAGGTTAGAGGTGAAGATGACTTTTCCTTTTCTTTTCTTTTTTTCAGTTTGTAGATTTTCATTTTTTTTCAATATTAATTATTTAGCAATTAGGATTATGGCACGTGTATTCTAATCACTATTAACACTTAATTAATAAATACATGTTATCTTTTTGTAAAAAAAAATATAACTTAGATCATCTATTTGTAAAATACCCATAACATAAGTCATAATTTTTTAATTTACTCTTATTTTTTCATATGATTTTGGTTTTTATAAGACCTTTTTGTAAAACTTCTTGCTTTTGGATAGCAATCACCATAATTAAAATTGTATCTCTTTTTTTTTCCCCTTTTTATTATTTTTGTTTATCATTGCACTCCATAATTTCATGAAATTTTATATTATTGTTTTCATATACATTGGAATATTGAGACTTTATTTTATTATGTTGTTCATGTTTCAAACTTTTGATATGGATTCAACTTTAACCATTTGAGGATGTTTGTTTTGTTTATATTTTTTTTCATTTTTAAATCATTGTTTTTTTTTTTTTCCTTATTCCCTTAAATAGTTAATGCTGATATTATCATCAGTAGGCTTTGCATCTTTTCTTATAACAACATAATCCTAAAATTTCCTAATGCAAGTAGAGATTACTTTCGGCACTGCGGCAAGGAGGAGACCGATGGAGTGACAGGAGTGGACAAAAGGTTGTCATTCTTTCTTCTTATACTTTTTGTTCTATCATAATATGAAAAACAACATAAGCTCAAGACACTATAGAAAGAGGGAAAAGATTTTATTGCGTGAAATTTTGGTTCCATTTTGTTTTTATATCTGTTCAAAATTTAAGTTTTGTCAGCTTTTGGCTTTATTTTTTCAACTTGGACCTGTTTGTTTTGTCATTTTCTATCGTTTTAGCTTTATTTTTTTATCATTTTCAAACTTTTTTATAAAAAAATAAATAACGATGAAAAATAGATATTTTTACTCATAATCTGATCAAACAGACCAAATACTAATATGAAACAAATATGATACATATACCGATAAAAAGCAGGCCATTTAATGTGAATAATTGAAAATAGTTAATGTCATAAATGGTACTTGAACTTTGATAATATCCAATTAAATACCTAAATTTTAAAATCGGCCGATTTAATACCTGAAAAAACTTTTTGTGCACACTACCTCCATCAAGTTCTTTTAGGTACTAAATTGATCAATTTCAAAGTTTTTTATGTATTCATGTACTAAATTGATCAATTTTAATGTTCAAGTATCTAATTCAATATTTTACGAAAGTTTAGGTACCATTTGTGAAATATCCCTAATTAAAAATGGAAATAACATCTCGTATGTGATTATTTTATTATATTAATCAAGTTTTCTAAAATTTTCAGTAAAAATAAAAAAGTATGCCAATATATATAATGTCAATGATTGTGATCAATAAGTACGGTTGTAGTATAGCCTGTTAATATTCAATATATACGTGTTCTAACTTTTAAGTATGTTAAAATAATAATATTTTATATTTGCTTTTCTTTTTAAATTTGGTGAAACTAACATTATAATCATAATCATTTGAATCTTCGACATTGGAATTTGAATGATATACGTACTAATTTTGTTGGTGTGTGCTAAACAGAGTAAAAATAATTTATTTTTCAGACAATTACCTATGTTTTTTTATTATATTAGGCTTTTCTAATTCATAAAGCAAGTGACCAAACTTCTTTTTTTTTCATAAGTCACCAAATTTAATAATTAAATTGTTGTTGTTCTAATTTGAATAAATATGCATTAACTTGATTTTTTTGTGCTAAATATGATAAAAATAATTAGATTAATTCTCATCTGTGTTCTTTTAGCACATATACTTATTTAAATAAAAAATTACTAGATTTAACTTACAAAATTGTGGTTTCCATAATTGAGGTAATAACCTAAAGAAGATTGAAGATGTTTTTGGAGATACTGAATAGAATAAATGATGATAAATAGAGGAAGAAGTAAGATTTATAAAGAAATTTTGAATCTGTTTTGTTACCATCTTAAGCTAGAGATTCTTTATTTTGTTATAATTTATATCATTTAAGTCGGAAATATGTTTCTAAAGATAGGATTGTTGCACATTCAATATTGAATGTGAGTACATGAAAATTACCATTTATTTTATTTAATCAACAATTTCTTTTGGCACCCCGTATAACAGTTGCAACATTCACTAGTATTGTTAAAGAAGTTTGTATTTTATTTTACTCATAAAAGTGGGTTTTCTTTTTGTTTTTCCTTTTTTATGATTTGGAAACAAATTTTGATTCTTTGCTCTAAGGATTTGATTAACCATGTCACATGGAATGTTATGAATCGTTACTAAATTGTTTAAACAGTTATACTGTTAAAATATTAAAAATATCTAATTGTCGGTGAAGATTTATTTAGTTGGGTAAGAAATTATAGGGCCAATTTTAAAATCAATAATTTTGTAGAAAAAAAATCCATTTCCTGATGTCAATGTGTAGTGGGTTAAAAAAGAATTGCCTAGGATTACGGCAGTGGATGAAGTTAGTTTTGTAAAATTTAGCAGGTTTGAAAGCTGCTATATTTCTTAGAAAAATAATAGGAAAAGATTGGGTGATAACAATTACCAAAGCAATGGATAGGATATACGGATAGGCTTGCAGGGGTATGCATTGAAGTAAAAGATAGTTTATCAAAGTCTAGCGAATTGATGTAATATGTCTTGAGATTAAGGTTTCTGGATAGAGAAAAACTTCTCAAAATTTACCTCTTTTCATTTATGTGCTTAGCATCGAATTTTCAGTTTAGATTAATGCGTTTTAATTTCTTGGTTTTAATTTACCTTTTCTGGACATTTTCTGGATCCAATTTGATGGGACCTTGATTGAGATTCTGCTGCACTATGATTAATGAGTTTTACTTGGAGTAAAAGATAGGTAGGTTTTAGTTTTTTTTCTAGTCCACACTGAATTTATTTTGATTATTTTAAAGCTCACTTTCCAAGGACCAACTTATGACTTTAGAATGAATCTCTCTTCTTTCTTCTTCTTCTTCTTCTTCTCAATCATTTCCTAGTGTTTGTACATGGATACATGCATGCATCTTTCAAAATGTAACTACTATAAATAAACAAGTTTGCATGAGTGTAGAAGAAGTTTCTATATTAAGGTATCCCTTCTGATTTCCACTTAAACGAGTATTGAGCTTTTCTTTTCTTTTCTTTTTGTTTTCCTTTTTCATCTTTACATATTCATTATTCTTACCTTTCCCATGAGGAAATCCTATTAAACCTGAGCTACCCGTTTATTAGTGCTCCAGCCATGGTTGCAATAATTATCATTCTTTCAGTTATCTACAGTAATAAAACTTAAAACACACCCACATCTCCCATTCACTTAAAAACATGGGATCTGCTTACAAAGTTGAGATTTTTATAGTGCTGTATGCTTAAATCTGCAATCTTGGGTTCCATTTTATGTTTTTGTTGTTGAAAAAAAAATAGTAATGGGGAAGAAAATTTTATTTACACTACTAGCCCTTTTGTTGGTTTTTACTTTTTAAGTTCAGTGGACTCTGCTCCAGCTATGTCACCAGCTAGTGAGTTTGACTTACTCTTATGTATGCTTGGCGTGTTTTTATCTCGTCCGCATGTCGTTTTAGAGGGAAGAGTGAGGTTTTTTAGATGATTTGCAATGGGGTTTTGGTTATATCATTGAAATTTGCTGTTGAGTTTTATGGGTTCTATTTCTTTGTTCTTTGTTTTTGGTCTCTGCAGAAATAATGAATGTGTTGGCATCAAATGCTACATCCACTTCCAAGAAGTGGATTTCACCTCTTAAAGCCCCTACCAAGACAGCTAGAAATCTTTATTAGAAGGGTTTTGCTTAAGTATACTCGATAGAAAATTTTGCTGTTTTGAAGGCACCGATAAGTCGATAACACATTCTATGGAGGAGACAAATGACTTCATAATGCATATGGTTTCTTTCAGGTTCATTAGGATTTTCCTGGGGTTAATTACATAAAAGTTGTGTTTTTAGTATCTAAACTTTGGTTTCGTCCAATTAAGTTATCATTAGAATCGCGACGTTGAGACTTGAGTTGTAGATGCCTAGAATTTACCACAACCTCCACATCACAACGTTTGATCAAGAATGGACATGTGTGTGTATATCCGTTTACACATGCACACAGACAATACGAGAATTGGCCTGATAAATGCGAGAACGTGCTTGACCAGAACATGACTAAGAAGATTGAACGTGGAAGCGCCATGGCATTTGACAGTTAAAGAGGACACAGGGTGGAGTGAGGATTTGAAATTGGAATGAAGGAGGACAGTTGGATGCAAACAGACAAACAACGTTATTGTTAAAAACAGAAAACACGGGATACAACTGCTTAATGTTTTCCACATCTGAAAGACTATTTTGAACAAGAAAATCTATTTTCATTTGCATTTGGCATTAAATTGCCTATCAAACATCATTTTCTCAGCAATTTTCCAAGCTAGACAAAAATGTTTCCATAATAGGCACTAAAGTTTTCAAGTAATGGAGGCTCAGATTTGGTGTTTAGATCAGACAAATTAAAGGAACACCCACCATGGCTGCGATTCTATGACAGAACGCCAAGCCAAGATATGGACTGTTCTCAGCGTGTTTGTCTCTCTTTTTTTATCTTCTTCGCTAAAATTTCCAACAAAAATCATCACTGCCTCATAGGTGCCTCTTAATTTACCTTTCCTAATGTTATGGTTGATTATCACCATCTTAGTCTCACACACCATATGTCCAGAGACCACACCACCACAACAACAAAAAACAAAATCATCCTCCTTTCAAGATCAAAGGTATACCTGTTCCATAGATGTGAGAGAGAGAATACATGAACCTTAAAAAGTACAAAACCAACCAAAGTAAAATAAAATAAAAAACCTTGGAAAACCAAATTCTTGCACAATGTGACTGATTTTTGAAAACCTAACTCAATTAGCTTTCCTTGTACTTCTACCAGTAAAGAAATGGCAAAAACTTATGTCATCACAGTGGCCATAACCTTTCAGTAGTTTTGAATTTTCAAGCACTAACACTCTTAACAAAAGAAAAAGGGTCTAATCTTTCAGTAAGTGCAAAAACGTTGCATAATGATAGGGTTTAACAGTCACATGCAAGGGCAGACACTACTAAAGTTGCTAAGCCAAGATCCTAACAGCTTTCGATACCTTACCCAGGACCAAAATTGCACTTCTTCACAATTAAAACAGCTCCTGATATCATCACCAACAACTATAAAACAAAAACCATACTGAATACGGTTTTTAACTAGCTATAAATGCTAAAAGGGCATAATCTTGGTACAAGTACAATTGCAAAACTGTCACATATTATGGTTTCAACAATAATAATGAAAAATTAGATAGCCACCAAAAATAAAGAGAAAAAAATCAAAATCACAATTATTATACCTTGAAGGCAACAGGAAATTTTTTTTTTTTTTATTAACAAAATAAGGTTTCGAACTTTACTTCAAAAAGAAGGCATGCAAAAGAGAAACAATGAGGCTCAGATTTGTGTATATATATAATCAGACAAAGAAAGTAGGAACCCCGCCATGGCTGCAACATCCACTTAAGAATAGAGTCGCCATGCCAAGTTACGGACAGTTCTCAGTGCCTGATCTGATATTTTTTTGCCTTCTTCGCTACATTCTCCAACATAAATCACCACAGCCTCTTGCTTTCTTTCTTTCTTTCTTTAACTCACCCTTTTGTTTCTTTTTCTTTTTGGGTCAACGAAGAAGGCGTATTTGGTATTTCATGAATGAACAGGATGATAACATTGTTCCTTCTGTTGATCAAAAGAAGAACTCATCTTCTCTTTCTTTCTCAAAAAGTTTGCCAAACGCAGTTTTTAAGAATATGATAATCCAAACAGAAAGAGAAGGATGAGAATTGGGCTTCGCTGCTGACCAGACCACAGAGAGAGGCAACCTCGGTGAGGTCACACACCTCCTTGGGAGCAAAACCCAAATTCTTTCTCATGTTCCGGCGGCGCAGACTATTATATATATCAGACCTGGCTGTGGGTCAAAAGGTACATGGGCAATTTCGTCATTTAAGACTTTACACGGTGTCGTGGGAAGGGAAACCAACGGAAAGTCTTGAAAATAGGTGGAAAATTCAAAATTGCATTTTTAGAAAAAGTTTGTAGAGACTTAAAAAATGAGAAGGTAAAAAAGATAAAAAGGAAATTAACGGAGCAGTTCTGCTCAAGAATTATTATTTTCTTCCCCTCCATATTCGGGAAACAGCCACCGGAAACGTAAGTAATTTTAAGAAATACTTTAAACTAAATCCACCACAGTCTCTAACTTATGGGCAATTTAATTAAATCATTTTTTTTCCTTAGTTTCTACCGATTTTGTTCTATTTCTACTTTATATATTTAAACATCCATAGAAATTATATACTTTTCCCTTTCCTTCCCTTCTATTCCTCATTTCCATCACTTATCTTCCATATTCATTTTATTAGTAAAGATTTGCCAAAATACTGCAAGTAGACCCGGAGTAAAATAAAGCTGCAAATGAGTCGAATTGCTTACGAACTACCTGAACTCAATTAGTAAAAAAATCAAATTTGAACTTAAAATAAACTTGTTTATTTGAACTTAAATAGAAACCAAACTATCCAAACAAATCGGGCTTAAATTTTAATTTTAGGCTCGATAAAATTTTCATTTAGACTCGACAGAAAGCTCAATTTGGCCCAAGTTGAATTGAGCTCAAAATAAAATTCATTTAACTAAATGAGCCGAGCTTGATTTTGAATTTTAAGCTTAGTAAAAGCTCAGCTCAAGCTTGAGTTCAGTAATTTTTCAATGAGTCGAGCATAAACCGTTAAAACTTGAGTCAACTTAGCTTATTTGCAGTCTTATAGTAGGATAACTTTGTCTCTGCTCTTCTCAATCAACAATTTTCTTTACCCCTTCAAACGCTAAGGTAAAAGCTCGATGCAATTGTTGTTGCATTGAATTTGATTATACATCTGCATTTAGGTAATTCACAATTTAGTTTTAACTCATTTGTACAATTAAAGTACATTATTACGATTTTTTTTTTATTGGAATATTTAACTATGAAAGTGGTCCGATCAAAAAGTGAAGACAAACAGAGTAAAATAATGTTAGTTACGAGAAATAAAAAATAATAATTAAGCATGTTTCATCTTAGGAAAACAACACGTATAGACTATGGGACTTAAGAAAACAAAAAGAGAAGTATACATTGAATTTTCAAGGTTCACCTACTTCTTTTCTTTTATGTATTTTTTTTATTTGAGTCACTAATATACTTTTATTAAAATAGGACTTTCATCGGCTAATCGACCAAGGCGGTTGTGATTAGCACTTTTACATTTTTTTTTATATTCTTTATCTTTTTATTCTATTGTGAAATTAGATAATTTGATATTGTTTTATATTAGACTGTGCAATTTCATAGGACATTTATGAGATTAATTATATAGACCAAATATAGAAGCTGATATGTGCCAATAATTGACGGGAAAAAAATTATTGATAACTCAAAGGTAATCTCGGGGACTAATGACGTATGCTTTAAAATAAAAAAGAGAAGAAAAAGGAAAAAAAGAAAGCCTCCAAACTTTTGTTATTATAATTTTTTTCAAAAAATCTCCAATTTTTAGAACTTTCACTACGGTTTAGTGGGTATACCAACCGGTACTTGGAATCTACACTTTTTTTTCAGAGTTCAATAGATTATGGGAGGTTATTTAAGGTTTTAGGCTATCTCTATTGGCAATTTTTGAATTTGCTCTAATAAAATAGGTACGAATAAAGTATCTCCATATTCTATTCAAAACCTACACTCTAAGAAATATAAAGGGCATTTCCAGCGTACTTCAAGGCATCGAATAAAAACTCTTAATTAAAATATTGGAAATAACAAAAATATGGCATCTTTAACTAAACACATTCTCAAGGCCTAAGTCATTTGGCCAACGGAAAACAATCATTTTATTTATGTCATAATTCTATTATAAAATTTATAATATACAATGTATCTCCACTTTTAAAAATAATAAACTACATAGAAAGATATCAATATTTGAAGTTTATTAAATTACAAGAGACTTCTTTAAATTGTGTTTTTTCCACTTACTTAAAATGTTGATTTCTTTTCTTAACCACTTAAAGTGTTAATATCTTATTTATAACACTTTGGATAATATTGATTTCTTTTTATTAACTATTTAAAATATTGATATGTTATTTGAAACCATCTCAAATATTGGTTCATTTTTATGTAATTACCCATATTTAAAAATATAATATCTACTCCCTACTTTTGCTTACGTGAATGTGGATGCTGACAAGGTCCACATGCTAACATGTCATGCCCAGGTCATTGCCACGTCAAGATTACAACTTGTTTGTTATAATTACAAATATAGTAATAAACTAAAATAATAGTAACAATAATTAAAATAAAGTACAAAAAAAAAGATAAAAGTCAAAACTAATAGTAATTTTTGTAAAAAGATTGCAACACACTTAACATATTTATGCATCAAATTATTTAAAACAAAAAAATTCAGAAAATGAAAAAAAAAAAAGGGAAATTAGAAAAAAAAAAATGGTCATTCACCACCAAGGATGGCTACGACAATCGCCAAATATTAGTTAGTCACAAGGGAAATTACAAATATTTGTCTGATCCGTGATGATAGGTAGTCACCTTATACCTTTTGGGGTAGCACAACCCTCCTAAGAGAGAAAAAAAAAATTTATTAAGCATTGTGAAATAAATAATGATGTATAAATTCTAATAAAATCTTTTGTGAAAAAGTTTATAAAAGCTATACATGGATTTTCATCTTTTATTTAAAACATATTGATACTTATTGATCACTCATTTACCTAGATATATGATATATCATGCTCATTGAATTTTTTTTCCTCCTAAACTACCGTTACATTTGAAAAATTCTTAATTTTTCAAAAGAAAATTTTTGCAACAAATGGTACGTTCACGATGCGAGAATATACACAAAATGGAATCGCAATCCCAGGTCTCATTCTCATTTTAGATTCAATTTAAGACGCTAGAATGTTTGAATCCGTCTTTAAAAGACGAAAATGTGATTGTATTCCGACTTTTTTAATATATAATTATGTATACAGCCCTTTTAACTAATCATATTAATAAGATGATCCTTGGTCTGATAAAAAAAATAATAAAACATAACAAGGTCAGATTAAAATAAAAAACACAAGAACTATCGAGAACTTGGGCTAGAAGAAATAGAGAAAAAAAGATATCCGCAAACAAGTAAAAAAAAAAAAGGGGGATTTCAAAGGGAAGGTAAGATAATGTTTATCAATGTATGAATTGCATTAATTACACATATTTAATCATTGTCGTGGACAAAAACAAAATTCGGTTAATTTTAAACATTCAATAATGTTGGTAAAGTATTTGAAAAGATTTCAAAGTGAAGGTAGATAATGTTTATTGATGGATGAATTGCATTAATTACATACATTTAATTAGTGGATAAAAACAAAATCCGGTTAATTTTAGCTGTTCAGTGTTGGTATACAGATAAATTTTGATGGTAAGACAAAATTGATATTAAGTATGGGTATAGAATTTAAATTGGGGGAATCTTTTAATAATTGCGGAGAAAAAAATTTAGCCGACGTATGATTTTCATATGTAATTAAAAGTTTTATTTTAACTTTTGAAATACAATTTGTATGTTATTTAGCTTTTATATAACCAACAGTGCACAAATTATATATTTTACCTATGATATATAGAAGTCAGGAACTCTTATAAAATACCACTTGCTTGGATTAAAATTTTCTTGGCATATTTTTTTTATGAAATAGTAAATTTATTGCATAGTCTCATCTCATTTGTTTTTATCTCTAGCATGAAACCCTTTCATGAATTAAGATATTTATCCTTTTGATAATAAAATTTTATAATAATTTTTAATTATTTTCAATGTTACTATTGATTATCATCAATACCAACCACAGTCCACAGTTATTGGATAAATTGCATGCATAAGCAGTTGCAATGCTTTCAATTAGGAGTAAATAGGTAATCCTGTAGTATAAGGTACTTACCTGTACCTTGATTAACCAAGTAGGGTCTGAATGGATATTAACGGCTACAAGGTAAAGTACGGGATGTGGGGCCTTCATACCTTATACCCATCTAGAACTTATATAATAGAGTATACAACTTCCAAGATACCCTATATATATCCCGAAATACATACTCTATTAAAAAAATTATTATATAAAATATAATAATTTATTATAGAAGTACTTGTATTTTTATTTTGGAAGAATTTCGATGGTATGTACTTGAACTTCTAAATTATATAGAAGTGTTACTTATCTTCTAAGACTAATTGATACATATGTGCTTCCAAAGTTTTTTATTTTAAAATTTGCTTGAAGTTTCATAATTTTGTTAAAATCATGTAATCAAATTCTGCAAATATTTGTTACAAATATCAACTCTAACACATAAATAAGTTTTGCATATCATAAAACTTGTTATATTAAAAAATTATTTTTAAATTTCTTTTTATATGTTATTTATAATGAATATATATAAACAAAATAATTTTACATATTATAACTTTATATTTGAAACAAAAACAAAAGAAAGAAAAATTTTATAGTTTTATAAGGTACCTATACCCAATAAGTTTTACAGGGTATAGGATGGGTACACAGTGCTACATAATAGGTTCTAAGTACAAATCTTTACATCATGTAACTTACAAGGCAGGGTATGGGTAAGACTCCATTCCCTACTCATCCTAAACTCACTCGCTCATGCTGCCAGTGAAAAGGGAGAAAGGTTTGAATTATGCTCCTCTGTGAATCGATTAATAAAATATAGTGTACTATCATTATTATTTGTTTGAATAATATTGATATTGATTTGTGTTATTTATCAAGGTTGATAATGTATCAGAATTATTATTATTTGTTTTTTTAAGAGATATGCGCCATATAAAAGTAATATAATAGTTAGATAAGTATTGTAAAATTCATTCTCATAATCTAATTTCAAGAGGGAAAACAAAAAAAGAAGAATGAATCTATTTAATTCAAAACTCTTTCTGCTGTCATTTATGGGGTTTTCTTTTTGTTTGAAGTTAAAACAAATTTTATATCCATTGCAATAAATTTGCGTAAATAATTAACAAACAAATAAGAATAGGAAAATAGATCATGTCAATATTTTATTGGTCTCTAGTACTATATATCCACTTCATTTTTTTTAATTTATTTGATTTTATTTTTCACTAGCATAGAATATTTATGAAGAAATGCACCTACAAAATGAATGATGTTTGTTTGTCTTTTTGTGTATCCAAGTTGTATCTTTTTTATTCAATTTCTTTTTTATTTATTTGTCTTACAATATGACCTTTTTTAATGCATTCTTGGAAGGATTATTTTTAAGTATTTAATATGCCTAGGAACTAATCCCTAGTGTATCTATGGATTAATACTAGATCAATCCGAAGAGAGCCTAAGAATTAAGACAAGTTCTAGGTTTTTTTGAAAATCAAGATGGGTTCTTTACGTCTCTTGGATATGACTCACCAAGAAAAGCAAAGATGATAGAGCACTTGCAAAATAACTTATATGACTCACGATTATTCACTCGTGTTTGCAACTTGCCACAATCAAGAGATTCATAAGAGTGAGGTTTTCTAGAGAATCCTCTTAAGAAAGAAAATTTCATTCAAAACTAATCAAACTTATTAATGTTTACAAAATAAGCCCTTTATATACTCTTAGCCTAATTAAGGGCAAAACAGTAATTACTTAACCCAAATTTAACAAAAGAAACCTAATAAGATAAATGAAAATATAAAATAAATCAAATTATCAGCATTGAAATGGTCCTTGTCACAGCCAGAACCCGGGCCGTGATCCTCTTGGATTATTAGTCTTTGTGTAGATCACGAGCAAGAAGCAAAGCACGACCTGCGTGATCACGGAGGTCATCATGGGCGTCTTCAAGGCGGTGATCTTTACTGACCTTCATCACAACCGGCGTCATCATGGGTGTCTTCTAGGTCGTGATCTCCACTGGACTTCACTTCAAAACAAATCATCAACCTTGTCACAGGTGTGATCTTCGTATACACATGGTCACCTTCCTCAATATGGCCATGATGTGTAGCTTTCCACTTCCTTCACAATTATCTTCATGTTTCATACAAATCGATTCACACATTCCTATGTGATGAATTTCAAAGCCATGAAAGAAATCAAGTTCATCTTCATAAGGCCGATTCATCATAATCCTTTGAACTAAACTCTACAATCCTCTAATTCTAGCTTTCATAATAGGACCCTTGACTTGATTCCCATCAGTATTGACTTTGGTAGTCATATCTAGGTTACCTTTGGCTAGAAGAAGAACAGAGAGAGAGAAATATTGTTTCAATACTAGTGCAATGGATGAATTTCATACATTTTATTTGTAGGTTCTACCAATAGCTACGCTTCCTCGTTACTTCAAATAGAAGTTCTTTTGGAAAAAAAAAAAACATATGTGCATGATTTTTTTTTTCTTTTTCAAAGAGGGAACTCAAGTATCAACTAGCTTAAAAGAGTGATACCATATGCATAGAGCAACTTAGAATGGATATAAAAACTTTCAAAACCTTATGCACTATGCTCAAGAATATCGGAGGTTGAAGGGAATAAGATTTATGATGATTGACGAACAAGTTGCCTTGTCTCTCCACATAGTTGCTCATCATGTAAAGGAAAGAGTAATAAAATTTTGATTAAAAATTAGAGGAAATAATTAGTAGACATTTCAAAAATTTATTGACTTTTATGCTAAGCCTCCATATATAATTACTAAAGAAGGTAGAATCAATTCCTAAAGATTCAAATAACGTGAAATGGAAACGGTTTAAGATATTTACACATGTCTTATTTATTAGAATACCATATGTGCATTTATAAATAATTGTATCAAATTTATCATATTATATATTTAGCATTGCTTAGGAGAAATAGACGGAACATGTATTAAAATAAGAGTTTCCTCGGAACATAAGCCTAGATACAATTCAAAAAGGAGAAATTGCAACAAATGTGCTAGCAGTATGCTCACTTGATGTGCAGTTTACATATGTTTTGCTTGGTTAGTAGGGATCAGCGGCTGATGGTAAAGTATAAAGAGCTGAGATATCTAAGAGAAATGGGCTAAAAGTTCTGTTAGGTAGGAAATATTTCATCACATTATTCATAATTACCAAATTATAAAGTCAAATCTACTGAATTTTATTTCCATTCTTTAGTCAATACTATCTTGGTGATGCTAAATATACAAAATCGGAAGGTTCTCTGCTCCATACAGAGAACACGATACCATTTAGATCATTGGTGTGATAACCATCAACCTACCACTCCAAAATAATTTTTCAATGTGAAGCATCCACCTACTAACAATACAATCAAAAGATTTTTTTCTTTTTAATTACTTAAAATGATATAGGCAATCCTAAAATGTCCTTCTTTCTATCCAATTAAAATTCAAAATCGCATTATATTAGCATGTTATCTCTTTGAAAACCTAATAAAAAGGGAAATGACCAGAGATCCATTAGGGAGAATGGGAGTCTCAAACAAATATGATTAAAGGGGTAAATGAAACCATGAAAACAATTGACACATCTCGTGAGTAGACTTCTTTTAGAGATAATTTAGCTAAAAATATATTTGACGAGTGGAGGGAAATGGATAATTTTTTCATGATTGTATTTTTGTTCATTATTTAAATTACATGTTAATATTTAATTTTCACTTATTTTGTATCATCATTATATTTTTATTATTTATATATGTTAGTAGGAAAATGGGAGGAGCACGATATTATAGAATAAGCACATCTAGAGGCCCATGCAAAAATAAAAGGATATGGTCTGATGAAGAAGACTTTTCGATCATGGAAGCATTCAAGTTGCATAGCACTGGAAAGTATAAAGTTGATCGTGGGTTTAAGCCTAGTCATTTTTAGCTGTGCAAAAAGCATTAAAAGCTAAGTTACCAAGTTGTGGTCAAAGGCAAGTCCTCACATTGAGTCAAAAATGAAAACATTTAAAATCCACTTTCACATTGTTTGTGACATGTTATATGGAGCTCATACAAGTGCAGTTGTTTAAGATTTGATAACTAAATGTGTAGCTACAAAGAAACCTATGTGGAAACATATGTATAGATATGCTTGATGAGTATTATAGGTTTAGTTTACTCAATTATTTATTTATTTTATTAAGTATCTCTGTTGATAATATTCATCTATTCATCATGTAGAGTCACAAAGGAGTTTCTTAGTTCAAAAATCGATTATTTCCTTATTTTAATGATTTAAGCACTATTTTTTATCTTGATTGTGCAACTAAAAAAAATGCTAAGGGATACATAAATAGAGAAAGAGACTACACAACATATAAATCTGAGTGATGATGATAATGTGAATGTGGATGAAGATTGAATTTAGATAGTTACAATAATCCATTAAATGTTAATAAACTTGAAATAATGGGAGATAATGAAATTAAGTCTAATGCGAAGAAGAGAAGAAGAAGTTGTAGCTCTGATAAAATAATTGAAGCATTCAATGAGACATATAAGAATTTAGGCAATAGGATAGGGGAATCATTTGAATGAGTTAATTGTGCCCTTGAAGGCATGTTGTAGTTATTGAAAAGAGAAAAAAAAGTTAAGCGCATTTTGATGAATCTTCCATCACTATCGATTCACGATAGAAACTGTGCGTCATGTAGAATTGGATTTAACCAAGATTAATGGATGTGTTTTTAACTACTCATGATGAAGATAAGGAAGCCCAAGTGATATCACTACTAAATGATGTTCTTTAGATAGTGTTTTGATTATCCATTTTCTTTAAAATGTTTGCAAGATGTTATTGCTTTATTAATGTTAGACTTTCAATATGATGCAGTAGGGTAGGCTTAAGCCTATAAACTTTTTGGCTTTAGTTATATTTCAAGTTTAATATAACTAATGCAAATTGTAATTTGTGTTTCCTAACTAGGAGTACTTTGCACGATAATATTTTCTCCATTTATATATTTATTTATATGCTTTTTCCTTGTTATCTTTGATTGCTATATTATTTACATATATAGTGCTTACATGTGTGTGTGCTCATATAGATATATGTATAACATTATTTTATATATGTTATTTATAAATTTGTAACATATTATATGTGAATTCATATCATATATTCCTAGCGCATATCTTTTTGTACATATATAATTTCTACTAATATAATGTTAAGAATAACATATGGTTGATATATACATAAATATATATGTAATAATATATATAAATTATATATTTGCAATACATGTTGTATATATAACAAATATATATTACACAAAAATATTAAATGTACATATGTTATATAGGTCATGTGTTTAACATTATTTTTATCGTGTTATAAATGCATATATATCATATCAATTTTTAATATAAATATATATAGATCATAAATAAGTGGCTAAAATAAATTGAAATATCACAATATTTGAGAGTAAGTTCATTTGAGATCAAAACGTTTCAAGTATTTCATTTGAGATCATAGCGTTTATGAAAATAGGTCAACTAAGGTTACCATTGACATTTGTCACAACATAACGAATCTTTTGAGTTTTAATTAAATTTTTATCCTATCAGCATATGCCAATGGTGATCTCAATTGACCCACTTCTCTAAATATTGTGACATCAAATAAATCTCTTAAAACGTTGTAATCTTAAATGAACTACTCCAAATGTTATAACCTTAAATAAACTTACCTCTAAACATTATGATCTTTTAGTATAATTTACCATATTTGCATACCACACACACACACACACACACACACACATATATCACATGTATATAGACAATATGTTTATCACATATATACATATATAAGATAGAAAAAAGAAGAAGAAGAAGATTAAGTAATTATTAAATATTTGATAAAGATGTATTTAGAAAAATATGTTGTGTATAAATAATATATTCGTTAGAGAAGTGATATACATATATAACAAAATATACACATATATAAAAAAAATTAGAGATCAACTAATTAAGGATATTTTTGTCATATTCTATTGTAAAGTGCAAATAAATAATTCATATTAAAGGGTATAATTGTAATATAATGTAGTTTAAGAAGGTACTTTTGTCCTTGAACAAACGAATTCGGACATAAGGAAGTCATACGCGAGGAATTGGGTGAAGACGATCAAGGCCGGCATTAAAGCTGCTAGCCTTTATTGGAAAGCCGCCAGCCTATCGACGGCTTTAAGCTATTGGCAAAGTTTGAAGAAATTTAAAGAATTTTGGACGAATGGCTTACGTCGGCCTAAAGTTGCCGGCGTGTAACCGAAAGCCACCGGCATTGAAACATAAGCCACCGGCCTTCCTTGAAATTTCGCTTGTTTCAACAAAAGCTGCCCTAGAGCCGCCAGTCTATCTTTTGCACAAGAATTCCTAAATTCCAAATAAGTTATAAATTTCCTCCAAGTCTATAAATAAGAGCCTTAGCCTATGGAAACCCTGAGTGCTCTCAAAAAAACCAAAACTTGGTAATTCTTTAACCCATTTCTTTTCCCTTTAGTAGTCTTTAGTTGCAAATTCTAAGTTTATGGGATCTTTTGAAGGAAAACATAAGGGTTTGTGGGATTGTTGATTGAAGAGAAGATTGGATCTAAAGTTGTGGTTGCACATTAATGATTAAGTAAGGGTTTTATTAGATTTGTGGTTTATAAGATCTATAGATTATAAGATTATAGTTATAGTCTATTAATTTCATTTAGGAAATTTGTGGAACTAGGGTTCTTATTTTCGATTTGAGATCTACAAACTCTAGGTATGTAAGAAGCCATCCAATTTTATTGTTCTAATGAATTTTATCTTTTTTAAGTTGTTAATTTAAGATTTATATGTATGTTGAAGGAATTGTAAAGATAAATAGGGGCTGTTGGAAGAGTTGAGTTTAAAGTTCCATTGAATCGTGAACAAAGAAAAAAGGTGTGATAATTTCTTATTATAGATCTAAGATTAGGGTTATGGATCTTTATGTAAGATCATGGAAATTAGGGTTAGGGTTTGATTATGTGGTTACAACTGAGTTTAATTTGGGACGTGTTGTTAATCAGAAATATTCGTGAGATTAGGGTTTCTTTTCCTTAAGAAGATTTATTGATGGATTTGAGTTGGAAACAATACCAGGTACGACCTAACCTTATTTGTTGTTTGTGCTTGTAGGTTTAGAATTGCATAAATTAACCTAATTCTATCAGGCATTTTAATTTTATTTGCTGCTTGTGCTTGGTTGCGGTTAGTAAAGACCACGCAGGAGTGTGATACTAACACTGGCAATCCGATGATCTTTGTGCCGCGTTATCCCAAGTAGAGCTCTACCTAAGATGATTTCGATAGAATAGGAGTCGTTAGCAGCTTAATTGTAGAACACAAATATATATTATTATTTACATATGTTTTCTTCAGGATCATGAGTTACTTCCAGGTTTAGGGTTAGAGACCTATAGTCCTAAATTATGTTGGTTGCAAGCTTAAGAAAAGATAATAAATTGTGCTTGTGATATTATGTTGTGTGATCATGTGCATGTGGTTTCAGTTTGGTGTACTGGGTGTTTTTCACTCGATCCTTATTTTTCCACAAGTAGAAGTGAAGATTCTATTATTTGTGATTTGACAGGATACGACGTAACCGTGGATTATGGAAAAAGCGATAGTGGATTTAAACCTTCTACCGACAATTGAGATTAGTATATCATGAATAGTTGATCAAAAAGAAAAACTTTATATTTGATTAGTTATCTTTGAGATTTTATTATGTTTAAGAGATTCTTTTATTTCTTTAAACTTGACTTGTTTAGTTTATGATTTAGAATAATTGGATATATTTTATTTTATGAGTATCCTTTATTTGTGAGATTTTAGAGATATTTGATTATTAGAAATTATAGCATTTGCATTCGATCTT
Source organism: Combretum micranthum (assembly GCA_024138025.1). NCBI lineage: Eukaryota > Viridiplantae > Streptophyta > Magnoliopsida > Myrtales > Combretaceae > Combretum > Combretum micranthum. The sequence continues at coordinate 251,824 of JAMXBD010001678.1, forward strand.
TAGTAGTGACATGTAGCGAGCTGGTATATCCTTAGGTTAAGGTGTTACTTCTACTATATAGATTCCATTTATTCTTAACATGACAATTAAACACAATAATAAAATTGAATCAATAATACTATGTTGTCTCCAATCAGAAGAATGGATTGATAATTTCATTCTTGATTCCGTTTCAATCCATTCATTATCAACCATTCCTATGTACTAGATATGACATAAGAGAAGATTAAAAAAAAGCCTCTTTAAGTTTGGAGCTTTCAAATTTACAAAAGTTTAAAGAATAGATTTTGATGAGTAAACCAAGTCTAGGCTTATTAGTATTTTATCAATCGTTCCTTTTTTTAAAATGTAATTCCTTTAGTTGCATTAGCACCTAAATATCAAGACCATTAACACAATTATGAGCAAAGAATTGTCAACTATTACTATTTAAGTGCCCCCATTAGTTACCTCAACACTTAGGATCTAAAGGACATCGACGGTCCTAGTGTAACCACATACAAGCACATCAATATTGCAGCTAGGAACATCAAATTCTCACTCTGTCTTGTCAACATATCTAAACGAGGAGTGTTCACGGTTCGATTAACAGGTCCGTTGCTCTATATTTTAAACCTAACTATAATGATCATTTTTTTAAGATCTAAATCCTAAACCGATCTATTATAAACGATTAACCGCTTTAACGATTAACTATTTTTTTTAATTTTTTCGGTATTCAATTTTTTAACCATTTAACATAATGGTTATGCAAAATTTACATTTAACTGTATTTTTCAATATGTTTACAAAAAAAATTAAAACATTTTTTTATAATTATATTAAAAACTATAAATTACAAATACAAGAATGGAAGAGTATTTTTATCCTTTTTTGGTTTTTTATACAAACAAAATAAATGAATATGTATGATATTTGTTAAGAAAAAATTTACCAAGACAGACCAACTATTTTGGATTTTATTGATATTAAATACATATGGTAATTAATAAAGACAAAAAACCGTACTCAGTGTAACCATTAACCAGTAGTGCTCTTGATCATAAAATTTAGAGATAGGATCTATTGAACCAACACGGGCAAAAAAAAATTGTCAACAGCTGAAAAATGGCTAGATCATGACCATTCACTTAATCAGAATGCCTTATTTTTAACTTATCAATTCGTGGATCTACTTGTTCTTGAAAAAAAAAATCATGCTAAAACAGGAAAGGAAGCACAGGAAATTCCATTTACAACATATAAAGGTACACATGCTATCAAATGAACAAGATTGCATGATCTTAATGAATCAATTAATAAACAAGTACTGAACAACACCACTCTGCCTACAAGTCCTAATGAATCAATTTATAATACAGTACCTCACAAATATCCACTACAAGAATGACATCAGCCTACTCATTTACAGGACTATGTGGTTAGCCAGGATAATGATCTCGATGATAATAACAAAGGTGTTTTCTATTATACTTTGTTCCCTGATTGTGAACCAATTACGCATGATGCAGCAGCCACTAGTGATCGTTGAATTAAAGCAATGAGTGAAGAAATTCAAGCAACTGAGAAGAATAATTTATGGGAATTAGCTACTCTTCAAGAAGTAAAGAAGCCCACTGGTGTTACATGGGTGTACAAGACAATGTATGAGTATGGTGAAGAAACGGACCATTGTAAAACAGAAATACTAGCAAAAGGGTACAAACAAAAGCTAGGAATCAATTACTTTGAAGTGTTTGCTCCCTTGACTAGTTTGGATACGATGCACATGATTATATTTTAACTCAAAATCATTGAAAAGTATTCCAAATGGATGTCGAGTAAACTTTCTTGAATGGTATACTTGAAGAAGAAGTCTATATTGAGCACAAGCAACCACTAGTTTATCCATGTCATCTTGAACATGTAGAAGAAGGTAAGGTCTACAAATTGAAGAAAACACTTCATAGTTTGAAACAGGCACCTAAAGCATGGTATACATGTTTGACACATATTCCATTGATAGTAGCTTTCATAAGAGTCCACATGAGCATGCTTTACATATCAAAACCAACATGGATGGAGGTATTGATATTGTTTCTTGTACGTGAACGATTTGATCTTCACGGGCCAATAATTCTAAACTATTAGTTAAATTTAAGGAGGCAATGATTTTTTCAATTAAATAGGAAGGCTATGATTGCACAACTTGAAATGACAGACATGGGTGTCTTACTTCCAAGGGATTTAAGTTAAATAGACTCATGATGAAATTTTTATCTCGTACAAGAAATATGCAGGACATGTTTTACAGAAGTTCAAGATGGAGGCATGCAAATCAGTACCATCACTAGAAGAAGAAAGATTGAAACTTGAAAAGAGTGGTAGTGGTGAATGGGTCAATGCAATTAAATAGAACATTAGTTGAAAGTTTAAGGTACTTACAACAACTAAACTCGATGTTGTTTATAGAGTTGGACTCATTAGCAGATTTATAGATCCGCCATGATAATCTCATTCACAAGTTGCAAAGCAAAATTAAGATATATCAAAGGAAAAATTGATGATGGCATATTTTATTCAAGTGCTAATATGATCGAACTAGTTTGATACACACAATGACTATGCCAATGACATTGAAAAACAAAAAAGTACCACAGGTTTCGTTTTTCATCTTGGTTTAAAAGCATGCTTATGGTCGTCCAAGAAGTAACAAGTAGCTGCCCTTTAAACAGCTAACGTAGAATACAAAACAACAAGAAGTTGATTCAAACATGGCAATTTTTATTTTTCCTTCAATTTATCTTAAAATGAAATGAAATATTAAAATGCTTAATAATGAAAAAATCAACCGGGATTTTGGGTTCGATGAGATTTACTATACATGACAATTTTTATTGTTTCCTTCAATTCATTCAAACTTTAAAGATAGGGAAAAAAACGAAAGAAAATAGGTGTTGTTTGAAAAAGAAGTTATAGGTGTTATGGGAGTAGTTTTTGATCCAAACATTTAAGAAAGAAAGAAAGAAATGAAGTGGTCATTATTTGAAAAAGAATTCATGTGTTATGGAAGGAGTAGATTTTTCTATTAAAACGAAGTTCTGGCTTTTGAAAATAAGTATTTAACTTTAAAGGCAGCTTTGTAAATGTTAAATAAAAATTAAATTAAAACTAAGACATCAAAGCATACCCTCCAAGCTTTAATATTATAAATAAATAACTAAAAAGGGAAGGAAAAAAAAAAGAATCAGAAAAGCACCAGGGTCCAGGTAAAAGAGGTTCTTTCATATGACATTGCAATGTTTTGTAAAGTAGGTGTTTAGATTGTAAAACAAAATTCTAAGAGTCCACAAGAAATTTGCAATAACAAAGGCATCATACAGAGAAAGAATCCTATGATATTGTTCGTGTCCATAATTTATGAAAGTGTTTGTTGAATGGAGTAGGGATCTCCGGAGAAAAAAATGAAGAGAAATTTAGAAGATAATACAATATTACAATTAAAAGTATAAAAATGTTAACTGACCTTTTCTCATTTAAAGTAAGAAAATCGATATATACACACCTCCGTGTCGAATGCAAAGAGGATTACGTATAGCAATAAAATTGTATGGTTTTATCTGTGAAACTTTTTCGAGCAAAGAGAATGGGCATGTAGGCAAATATGAAGATGATTGTGGATGATGAAATGGAGTAGAAAGAGCCAATTGCTTAAAGGCGATATTTTATGTTCTATTTGAACTGATAAGGTAAGATAGTGTAATTTGATATTTTTCTAGTTATTAATAATCAAAATATAAATTATTCAAGGGCCTAAAATCTAGTGAACATCATACTAGCAAGGACAATTAGGACGTATAAAGTTAAATTAGGTTCTTTTAAATCCTATTCTTTTCCCTAGTTAAAAGCATTCCCATCGAGTTATCATGCCATTTAATGAAAAACTGGATTATATAACAATATCAAGGGAAGTAAAAAACAATAAAAGCAACTGAATCCTCTAAACCAATTTTTATTAGTAAGGACTTCAAGCAATTCGTAGGTTACCACGTCTTTTATTATTAAAACTTCAGTGGGTATTGCACACTTAGTGTAAGATATACATCATGAGTAACTGCCAATAGTAGTGTAACACATGGTTGCATGGGTGATATATACTTTATAAACTACACTCCACCCCTTTTTTTTTTTTTTTTTTCCTACTATTAATTGATAGTTACTCATCACGTGTACATATATATGATTTGTACTACCCATTGAATATTTTTCCTTTTTAAAACACTCTTATTTTAAAGACCATTTCACTCTTATCGCTAACGCTAAGCATCTTTAAAACAATTCCTTGACATTTATTTAATATGTTACAGATCAATATTAAAGAATGAATAAGCAGAAAAGTAACCAAAATAACTTGATGTCGTAACATAGAAAACAAAATCTCTATAGGAAGGCTCTTAACCTAAATTTTTTGCCAATAACACGAAAAATTTGACCAAAGATGACACTGAATTGTTAAAGAAAGTATAAAATTCCTATCTTCCTAAAAGCAAAGGATTCAGAAAGCTGAATTGCTTTGCATTATTGACTCCAAAAAGATAAAAGAGGTTTGACGCGATGTTCATAGCCTTTTGTATTTCTGATGTTTTCTTATTGCATGGAACAAGAAAGTAAATGCATCCCACTGTATCCAAACACACACGACTAGATTTACATATTATTCTTTTGCATGTTCAGTGTTCACTTAGCAGCCAAAACTAGCAAATAATAATAATAATAATAATATAGTTAGAAAAACCTAGTTCATTATGGCATTACATCCCCCATTTTGACATCCTTGTCCACAGCCTCAACAAGAAGGGAAGGGGGGGGGCGCCAAAATTGCCTATTATAATGTAATCATCCGTTGTATGAGTAAGTAGATCGAGACCACTTTTTGATCGTTTCTCTTACCAGCCTTCTGTCACTTACATTTAAAAGTTCAATCTTGACGTTTACTTCAAGTCTCAACATCTAATACAGGGGTAACTCAATGAAAAGGTGGAAGGTATGTGCTTGCATTCAACCTTCATTTTTAGCAGCAAAATTAAAAGATAATATACATGTAAACTGCGCAAGGGTAATCTTAATTGATAGGCAACTCTTCCCACTTGAAGGGCTTTTAGGACTTTAGAGTAGGATTCACTATTGTATGCATCTCTGTGAATTTTGTCCAAAGGTTGAAGCTTCAAATACAACTAATCACCCCACTTAAGGTTCTTGTTCAAACCTTATCCCATCAGCAGTTCTTCACAGAAAACTCCTCTGACAAAATCAGGGAATACCCATAAAATGCTTTAAAAGTTGTGGTGTTAAGGAAACTGCAGCAGTTTGTATTTTACCATCAGCTCACCAGAGCAACCACCTATTCCATATAATTGTCCTTCTAAAAATAACACATTTCAGATTAGTCTTTAAGTTCCAATACTAATAAGATAAATTACACCGGAAGGTTCCAAGAAGTAAGTTCATTTAAGGTCCCAACATTTTGAGTGATTCAAAAGATGTATCAATATTTAGAGAAATATTTAATTGAAACTTAGAAGTCCCTTCTCCTGATCACACGTGTTCATGAGGACCTAAATTAACCCACTTTTCCAAATGTTGAGACCTCAAATAAACTTAATCCAAACGTTGAGACCTCCTGGTGTAATTTATCCAATAGTAATAAACTAGACAACTCCTTCCAACAAAGAGACTTCTAACCACATACAACATTGTATAAGGGTAAGACACTAATAGACATTTTGAAAAGCCATCAAGCAATAATAAAATAGTAACTTTAAACCAGATTCAGGAAGACCTCCACATTAATTTGCGGCCAAGTATGATTGACACTAGTTAGACCATGTTTATCATTAAGTTGCTAAATTAAAATAAACATTGATAGATTCCAGTGTTTCGACATTAAGGTAATAGTTTAGGATGATTATTTACTATAATTTGAAAATATTTTTAAATTTATCAAAGTTTTGAACATGTTGAATTGCACATATAAGGGTTTAAAAGTATATCACACCTTTTCAAAAAGTTATTTCCATGATGCATTAGTCAGAAACATACTTAAAAGAAGTAGTAATTAAGTCCTAATAGACTTTTGAATAAAACATTAACGGTCCCCCAAAAGCATTATTATTATTATACACAATTTGAAAAAGATTAGTAGGATTCCTTAAAATTAAACTACTAATATTAAGAACTTCTCTCTACCCATCTGGAAATAGCCAACAATAGAGTATAATAAGACATGAACAATTCAATTAGGCTCTTTTTATACCCATCATATTTTTTCCTTAATGAGAAGCAACCCCATGAGTCATCAACATTACTGTTGAAGACAAAAGGTAATGATCAAAACATCAACAGGAACCAAAACAATCAGCAAAAAACCATGATTACAGTAAGACCAATGAAGACATCCGGTGATGAATGAGAATAGATATAGAAAGGATCCATTTCATGGTTAAATTACCTTTTCCATTTACAACAGAAGCAACCACCAAACTTAACCAATCTGGATTATTAGAAGCAAAATAATCATGGAAATTCAGCTGGATTAATATCCAAATTATTTCAAAATAAACATGGAAAAGCTTATGCATGCAAAGGAAAATATTCAAACTCAAATTTGCATTTAATCAGATAAACAATAGAAACCTGCCATGGCTGCAACATTATTAGGGTGTCATCAAGCCAATATTCAAGCAATCGTAAACCCTGATGATCTTTCATCTTCTCGGCTACTTCTCCAACAACATCATCACTGCCTGCATCTTTATGGGGATGATTATAGACAACGAACTTAGTTTTAGGATGCTTTTGTTTCACAGAATCGCATTGATAAAAAAAGGTTTTTCCTGCTGACCATTAAAATGCATCTTAAAAAGAATAAGACAATTGAAAACCTTCAAAAGTCCTTAATTATGAAACACAACAAATTTGAGCATAACTTTTTCAAATATTTGCTATCTAGAAAATACAAAATCAATATATCCATTCCAATCTCATATTCACATCGAAAATCAAAAAACAAAGAGGAGGGAGAGGGGGTGGGTTGGTGTTGGGGGGGTCTTACTTTTCACTACTCTTGGGCCTTAAATCCCAGAAATAGCAGCTACCAAGTAGAATGGGGGACAGAAATTTATATTAGGTTCTCTCAAATTGTTAGGCCAGGTGGCCCAACTCGCAAAATTTGTGCTTTGAAACTTCAAGAGAAATCATATCCTCAGGGCATCCCAAAGGAAAGAAAGCTACAAAGTGAAGGTGACATCCTCTTAAAACTACCTTCATGTCACGATGTTTGATCAAGAATGGACATAATTGTATATTCAAGACAATACTACTTACACATGAACACAGACCACAATGGAATTCACCTGATTAATGCAAAAAGGTAGAACAAATAGCGATGATGACTATGAAGATAGAATGCAGAAGCCATGGCATGTGATAGTGGCAGACAGGGAGGAGTCAGGATTTGCAATGGGAATGAAGAAGAAAGAGGACAACTGGATGTAAAACAGACCAACAAACTTTGCATCAAAAGCATAGAATACAAAATACAATTGCATAATGTTTTTCAATTCTGAGAGACTGTTCTGAACAGGAAACACTATTTTTGGTTTGCATTTGACAAGAAATTGCCACCAAATACCATTTTCCTCGGTTTAGAAAATGAAATTGTTCCCACAAAAGGCACTAATGTTCTCAAGTAAAGTAATTGAGGCTCAGATTTGGTGTTTAGATCAGACAAATTAAAGGAACCCCCACCATGGCTGCGATTCTATGTCAGAACGCCAAGCCAGATAAAGGACAGTTCTCAGAATGTCTGTCCCCTTTTCTTTATCTTCCTCACTAAAATGTCCAGCAAAAAAATCATCATCGCCTCCGCCTCGTGGGTGCCTCTTGATTTAACTTTTCTAATGTTGGTTGGTATAGTTGGTTATCACCATCTTAGTCTCACACACTGGACGCCGGCAGTTCATCGTTGGGCTTACAAGTATACAGACAAGCAATTTCTTTGCCACTCATGTTATGAAATCCCTTGCCAATGGCAACGTACGGACACATCAAATAAATAAATAAATAAACAATAATAATCATCATCATCATCCTCCTTTCAAGATCAAAGGCGTACCTGTTCTATGTATGAGCACAGCACTTACTTGAAATGCAAACCAATGGTCCACATCCACATCCATTAAATAAGAAAGAGAAAGAAAGAAAGAAAGAGAATTTATGGCCACTAGCTTACCCAGAAAATAAAGGCATGCAAAAGAGAAACGATGAGGCTCAGATTTGTATGTATATAATCAGACAAAGAAAGTAGGAACCCGCCATGGCTGCGACATTCATGTAAGAATAAGAGTCGCCATGCCAAGAAACAGACAGTTCTCAAAGCCTGATTTGATTTTTTTTTTTTTTTCCGCCTTCTTTGCTACATTCTCCAACACAAATCATCCCAGCCCCTTTCTATCATTATTTTCACTTTTTGGGAATGCGAAGAAGGGTATTTCCACGAGTGAACGGATTTTTTTTTTCTTTTTTGGCCATCAGAGTGAACGCATATTATTATCATTATTATTGCTCTTGTTGTTGTTGTTTTGTTTTGTTTGGGAATGAGAAGAATTCATCCTCTCTTTGTGTGTAAAAAATTTGCCAAACACAGTGTTGAATTGAGTGTTGAAGGAATGATAATTTATCACAAAGAGGAGAATGAGAATTGGGTTTCGCTACCGACCAGAGAGGGGCAACCTCGGTGAGGTCACACAGACTGTTGTCTGATCTTCAATCACCTCTTTGGGAGCAAAACCCAGATTTCTTCTCATGTTTCCAAGCCAATGCGAAGTGTAAATATATCCAACCCTAGAAGGAAGAGCTCGTGGCAAAACGGACGTGGGTAATTTCGTCATTTGAGTATTCCCGGAGTAACCTTAATTACTGTGAGCCTGTGATGAAAATAAAATAATAAATACAGCTTTCTAACCGTTTGTTCATTTTTTTTTTTTTTTTTTTTGCCCTTTCTAACTTTAACATAGTTAGGCTCTGAAAAAAATTAGGAATCTTAGACTAGTTCATATAGATTGACTTATGTATGCTAATCGATCTCAAGCACGATCAATTTTTAGGATTAAAAATGGGAAAATAAAGGATACGGATGATTAATTTTTAGGATATGATCCACTAAAAAAATAATTGGACTAATCATTCTGATTAACTTGAAGATTCCTATAAAATAGAGGATTATTTCTTTGGTACCCTTTGCGTTTTGTTCTTTTTGGTTAGGTGTAATAAGGATTTCTGTTTTTGGAACCTTAAATAGCTTGCTTTTATGATTCAAATACATGGTTCTTCTTATTGCACAATTATGTGTAACATGAATTGTTTTGCCACAATAGTTGCGTGCCTCATAAGTAGCTTTTACAAAACGAGTTTTATGAGACACACAACTACTTTTACTATTATAGCCAATTTCATAGTTATTTGAATCACACCTTTGATTTTTAAGAAGTGTATTCAAAATTTTTTTCCCTTTTATGAATTTAGTTATGGTTGCTTTTAAATTATCTAAGCTAACTTTTAATAAAATATTTTCATTTCTTAATTCTTCTAACTCCTTTAAGATTTCATCACTACTTCTACTAGCACATGCAACATTATCATCATTCTTTAAAGTTTTTACTTCAATGTCAAGCAAATAGTTTTCAATTGTTAACTTTTCATTAATCTTGTTTAATTCATCATTTTTTCTTTTTAGCTTATTATATTTATTAGTCATCTTGTCATTTTTCGGTTTTAAAATATTAATTTCTTCATGTAACTTTTCATTTTATATTTTAATCTCCTCATGTTCAATTCTGAATTTATCCAATACTTCTCTTACTTCCATCATTAATGTTTTAAACATATTGTTCTTTTTCTCTACTTTTATTAATCTACTGCATACTTTATGATACATTGCACAAATCTCATTACAAGAAGGGGAAGAGGGGAAACTTACTTCATCATTTAATGTCATGAAACACACATTCTCATCTGAGTCACTTGAGTCATCATCACTCCAAGTCACAATGAGAGCTTCTTTTCTAGATCATTTAGATGCTTTCTTGAGCAGTGGACAATATTGCTAGGTGTGTACTAGTTTGTGGCATTTGTAGCAGGTTATTACATCTTTCTTTTTATATCTTGATGAGCTACTGTCATCATCCACTCTGTTTGTCGTATTGTCGGATCTTGTAAAATTCTTAAACCTTTTTGCCATCAAGATCGGTTCCTCATTATCATCATCATCTTCTTCTTCTTCTTCTTCATTAGAATCATGATTTGTAACTTTTAAAGCAATAACCTTCTTGTTTAATTCCTCTCCTTACTTCTTAATGAGCTCATGTTTTTTGAGTGCTCCAAGGAGTTTTTCTTTGCTTATGGCACTTAAATCTCGTGTCTCTTTAATGGTTGTTCTCTTTGCTTCCCAATCCTTGGGTAGTAACCTGAGAAATTTAGAATTTATTTCTAAGTTAGTGAAATTCTCCGTAAACACACTTAAAGGATTTATAATGTTGATGAATCTATTATGCATCTCATCTATAGATTCATTTGGAAGCATTTTAAAATTTTCGAATTGTCCACAAAAGGACTTATTTTTGTATCTCTTACTCTTGAAGTTCCTTTATAAGTATTTTCTAATTCATCCCATATTTCTTTAGCTAATTTACATATACAGATTCTGTTAAAATCATTTTCATTTAGCCTACAATGCAATATGTTCATAGCTATATCAGTTAGATCTAATCTTGTCCGATCTTCTTTATTATAATCTTTCTCTTTTTTTTTCCCTTCAATAATCAAAGGGTCATTTTCTATTACATTCCATAATAATTTATTTTGAGCTTTTAGAAAATTTCCATTCTACACTTCTAATATGAGTAGTTACCCCCACTTAGAAGCAGTGGTCTATTGATATCTTGCCCCACTAGAAGTCTTAGTGCATTTGATGTCATGATCTTTACTTTATAAGCGATTAAGCACAGAAAATTAGAAACAAGACTCTGATACCAAATGAAAACACACTAGAAAATATTCAAGAGGGGAGGTGAATTGAGTATTTTACCTTAAATGCGAAAAAAAATAATTTTTATGCAACATACCAAATTAAACTTTAATTGCAGCAAATATCATAATAGCATATTATAATATGGAAAATAAAAGAAATAAGAATAGAAAATTTAAGCCCAGATTTAACGTGGAGTTCAGCCTGTTTTCTACTCTCCACAATCACAAGTTGCCTTCAATTGAGGACTTCACACATTTTAGTGATCACAATCACACACATTCAAGTTGAGCAGTACGCTACTTTACAACATACATGAAATAAAATATTTCCTTCACTCACAAGATGCTCAAGAACAGAGCACTTAAATGTTTTTATCTCTCTTTGCAGATTTTGCAAATTAATGAATAAGAGTACAAAGATAATGAGAGATTTCTCTTATTTATACATTTTGCAAATAAAAGCTCTTAATAATTTTGCACTTCACAGTTCTTCAGAGTTCTACTCCTTATCCACCTTCTGAATCTCTAAAGGAACATATATTTTTAAGCTTCAAACATTTAAATGTCCACTAGAAATAATGTTTTAAAGTCGCAAAGCATTGAATGCGCGTAATGGCTCCTTTATGCCACATCGGCTCCATAGTTTAAACTGTCGAACCTAAAATTTGTTACGCCTCAATCTGTTGCGCCTTATATTTGACCCTCGACCAAGTTTGTGGTTCTTCGAGCCTTGAATTCAAACTTGTTGCACCCTGATGCATGTCACACCCTAACTTTTTGCATCTTGGATTTACCCATTCATCAAGGTTGTACCTCTTTGATCTTTTCGAGTTTGAGATTTAAGCTTGTTGCGCTTTAAATGTATGGACTCATTGAGCATTCGATGTGACATGCGACTAAGGCTGTGCTCAAGAATTTTTCCCTGCTAAATCTTGCATAATCTCCAAAGAACAATATATACAAAACAAATATGCTTATATACAAACATCCTCAAAATGATCTTTGAATCAAACTCCTTATATTGCCGTCAGCTTGATTAACTCTACTGTTTTATCTCCTTCAACACCTTTTTATAATTTTTTGAACATGTGCAGAGATAAATTTCAAAGATTGGTGGAATATAAAGTATGCTATGTTCCTAGGGAAGCAAATCTTTTTGCAGACAACATTACAAGGTACAGCCTGGAGGGGATGGATCAAGATCTTGCCTCTCTAACATTTTTGAGTTTTTCCTTGTTTTGTTCTTTGTTTAATTTCTCATACCTTGATTTTTCTGTTGCAAGACTTGCTGACTGGAGGATGCTATTTAGTCCGTAGATTAAGCCTTGTTTGTGTTCTTTTTGTTGGAGGTTTTAAGTAATGTTGTTTCTCTACGGGGAAAAAGAAAAAAAAAAAAAAAAAGAACCTATCATGCACCTTGCACCAAAAAATCGGAACAGAAATAATATTCTTTGTAGTTAGAATAGATCATATTAATATTATTCTTCATGAAAACAAAAGAGAGAATCATGTAAAAGGCTTTATTCTTAAATGCTAGATTTTGTTTGATAGAATGGTATATCTTTTTTCACAATTTCTCTTAGGATTTTATCTGATTTTCCCAAGATACTTTTTGATAATAGTGATGCCGCCACAATTTCATTTTGTTTATTTTTTATAATAATTCAAACCACGAAACGAATCGAACCGTTAGGTCTAAATTTTTAAGAAGGAAAAAAGAAACGAACTCTTTTCTTTTAGTTTCGCTCAAAATATAAACCAACTTTGCGCTCACCCTTAATTTGCACCTACCACTGTCGGTTTGAACATTTAAAATTCCTTACAACTCAAGTTTGATTAAGTTTTATCAATGATTTTTCATAAAATAATTCTCAATAAGTTTAATATCGAACCCATCTCGATTAAATTCTTATAACTCATTTCTAAATATTTTATTTTTAATTAAACTAATATTTATACGTAAGCTCAACCACATATCGATTAGTATTATTATTTTGTTCAAATTCAATTAAACCTCACGTTTATCAAAATTATTAAGAAACTCAATATGGAGCTCGACACGGTTGTTTGACTCCTTTTGTGCCATCAAGTGAAATATTTTTATTTTAATTAGAATGTGAAAATTGTGCAATTGAAAGATAATATACATACAAGATAAATGGATGTTATTTACAAAAAACAATAAACAAAGAATTAGGCAACTTCATCTCAATAAAACAATACTTAGACCCTAGAGAGAGAGGAGGGGAAAAAAAAAAGAGGCCCCCAGCCCCAACACAAAAAAAAAAAAAAAAAAAAAGGAAAGTTCTGAAAAATTAACTAACAATAACGTTCGATATACAGAGCCAAAATTACTTAAATATAACCACCACCATTTCATAATACATAAAAATAACAATAAAGTTCTCAAAAATTAAATAGATTCATCAATTTGGTCCGAACCTAGAAAATCACAGTTCTATCCCTAAATGCTCATGTAATTGAGAAATTATGATAAAACATGCATATTTCCTACTGCTACTGGTGCCAATGAGTTAAGTAAAAAAGCAAAGGCAATGCCCCCATTAAAGATTACAGAAAACACTCCATTGGAACCACTGGAACTACACTAAAAGGCAATATACTCATTAAACATGATAGTGAATCCACGAAGTTGCTCTTAAGCTTAGTTTCAATGAAAATTCACCAGCATTCTTCATCACACCAACACCAGTCTGATTATCACTGCATTTTGTTCACGGGTTCCAAAGCTTCCACTGTAACTACACTGTTTCCTCTTATAACCTGGCATTGATTACCAAAGTTACAATGATTTTTAAATTAATGCACTCTCAAAAAAATACCACAATAATGATGAAAATGCAAATACATCAAATATGACTACACTTACCACCATCCCTATATCAGTCTTCTCATTCCCATTCACTTCCACAGTGTTATCAACCACTAAATTCATAAACTGGTCAAATCCACGAAGTGTACCAACCACCATTCTGTTTGCATTGAGCTTAACTGCGATAAGCAATGAGACATTAATTGCAAACAATTGGCAATACATAACTTTAAAAACACCAACACGTTTGAAAATGAGATCCAATATAAGCACAAGGAGTCACGTGTGAATCATATATCTAACTAAACTTCAAAATGTGGAAGAGAATCACAAAGAACAACAAATATCCTCTAACGATTTCTAAAGAAAAGAACGGAAATAGAATCAGTTCACTTAAAAATGAACCATCAATCATGCCAAATAGTCCCAAAGATAAGATCAAATCTATGACTCTGCAATTATATGATCAAAAACCAAATAGCTCCTTAAACCATTAGAAGCTTACAATCAGGAGCTTAACTTAGAACAAACTGAACTAGCATGTCAGTCACGTTTATTTTATCAGTAGAATGACATAAGCATCTTCAGCATGGGAAAACTATACAGCCAATAAAGGAACCCCGACTTAGGAAAAGACATGGAATAATTTGAATCAAGAAATTACACAAATAACAGAGTAAAAGACAAATTAAATCCCGATTGGGAAGGTACTCTAAAAGTAGTAAACAAGATGGCAACAAGTTTAAATTAATTTCAGTAAACATTTATATACAAGTTTTATCCCAGAAAGAAAAAATACGTTTTAAATACAAATACCAAGACTGATTTAAAACAGAAGTTAAAATTCAACAAAAACTAAGCAGAATGACATATGCATCCACCTAACTTTTCCCTGATTTGCAAGAAAAGCTTGAACTTGCTGTAGTGATTAACTGTGATGGGTTATAATTATTTTCTAATGATTTCTAAAACAAAACACTGAAATAGTTACGATCCACTTAAAAAAGAACTCACAATCATGTCAATAGTCCCCCAAAGATTTTGGCTGCTAATAGCCACTGCCGAGCGACTTCACCCTAGAAAATTTAGGAGGTAGTATAATACTTATATAAAGAATTGAAAAAAGGAAGAGGGGCCAATGCCGAAACATGGCAGAAAAAAGAACCTATAATCCCGAACCAATTATAACCCATCATAGTTAAGCACTGTAGTAAAGTTAAAGCCACACTTGCAAACCAGGGAAAAGTTATGAAGATCAAAGTAGCTGTTTTGTGCTTTGTGAAAATTTTTAGCAAGTAGCTGTTTTGTGCTTTGTGAAAATTTTTAGCAAGTAAGAATGACATATGCATTAACATAACTTTCTGCATGGCTTGTAATTCTCTAGATTTGAGTAAGAGGCAAGTTTCCTCTACCAAGAAGACTATCCTATCTATTTATGGATGCGACATGTGTACCAAACCCAATCAGTTCACCCTAGCTCAAACCCGCCACATCATAAGTCAACTTCTCTCTCTCTCTCCCTCCCTCCGACCCATTTCCATGCAAAAGAAATAGACTGCTAAGACAGTCCAATTCTAAGTCAATCCATAATTAAAGAACGTTTCATCTCAATCGAGGGTGTCTTTGTTTTGCGGAAAATATTTTTCAAGGTTTTTGTCTATATTAGTTATAGTTATGTTCTGCAGTCGTCAGATATGATCAAAATCAACTCAAATGACTTTTATCAGCATGGGAGGCAAATGTACAACTTAATTATGACAACAGCTGAATTTTTCAAATAAAAAAAATTCCTAGAAATAAAACACACCGAAAGCAAATTAGATCCACTTCATGCTTAATTTACAGAAAAATGTGTTAATCAAATGAATTTTCATAGACACAAACTACTCGTCAAAAACATCTGCATCCAACTTTCATATAATCACAAAGGTATACGGAAAAAGGAAAAGAGAAAGAATATGGACAGAAGATTACTCTGAAGCTTCTTGTCCATGTATCTGCAGCAGGGCAAAGAAGGAAAATCATAGTATTAGAGAAATTTACGGCACGGAAAACAGGAAGACGAAGAAAAAGGAGGAAAGGTGTAAAAATGACTTACTTCTTCAAATCTGGGGGCTGACCTGATCTGCTCATGGTTAGGGCTAGGGCACCCGAGGAGAAAAAGGGAAAAGACGTACGGAGGGGGCACAGAGGGACGAGGAGGAGAAGGTAGACTTGAGGTTTCGTTGAGTTGCTTTTGCAAGGTAAAACCCTAACTCTGAAGCAGTTGGGGAAATAATGAAGTGGGCGGGCTCTTGTCCTATCCGGCCCATTATTATCTTGTCTGGCAAACCGTTTATGTCTTCAATTAAAAAAATTTAGTTATCAAATATTATAATTATCTTAATAATTTCATTTGTTTTATTTGTAATGCTAGATTATTTATTTTACTAGAAAATAATTATTCATGATATAGATTTGGAAGAGGGAAAAAAATATGTATATGTATAGTCACGTCTATTATTATGTAAGTATTACAATAAAAGATTACCTTAAATTAATTTAAACATGAATATTTGCACTTATCTCTCTTAAGAGTAAGAATTAAGATTGTACCATCACCTACTTTTATAATCTAAACTTTAGCATTATTTTTTTCGCTTCTTTTTGTTTGTTTTTTTTAAATTATGATCTTAACTTTTTACCTTTTGTCTTCCTTTCTCAATCTCTCTCCTTTTAAATAAGATTGTTTGAGTTATATATGATATTAACATCCAAAACTAAAACATATATATATAGATATAATAAATTACCCTAAATAAATTATTTAAAAAGAGTAGCTTGACTTCTCTTAAAGTAAAATAGGAACTTGGAAATAATCCTTCAACCCCAAAATTTTCAAGAAATGTATATTCGCTCTCTTAATCTTATAAATTTACAATATTTTTTTCATAGTAAAGTTAAACCCACTATAATCAAAGTCCAGGAATGGTGAAATACACTTGGATGAGTTTATAAATATCTTTCTGCCAAGATCAAAATTTAAGTAGAAAGTAGGTTATCCATTTATGTGTAAAAATAGATTTTATAAGTGGGTATATTTAGTAAAATAAAAATTTAAAGAGATTATTTGTGGATTTTTCAAAACATGAGAGATATTTTTACTTTTTTTTGCTATTTCTATCTTTACAATAGTAGTAATATACTAAAGTGCAGAGAGTTTGATATAAAATAACCTTAAGTAAATACAGGTAAGTGCCTTTTCATGCCAATAATATCATTTACCGATAGCAAAATCAAAACAACATCACCAAAGACCTTATGCTGAAGATGGGGCACGATATGGATGCAAGTTACAAGAGGCATGTAGAAATGAGAATCCTCCCTCCAAAATAATTTCTTAATACTCACATAAATAATTTATCCAAATAGGCTTGTCTTTACACGGTGCAAGCCAGCCATGGAAAGTGATCACCATGCGCATGACAAGATCCTTTCTCTATGTTACAAAGAATAATTACTTTCTTGATCTGGTTTTGGATACATAAATCAATCCAACAAGTTTGCATGCATAATAAATTATAAATAGATACAAGAATATAAATAAAAAACCAATCATACTATCCTTCTATATGATTCGCGGGCATCTCTATAGTAACTTATAAGAAGGTGCAACATGACTGCCCAAGCAAAGAAACAATTTCCTTTAATAATTAGAAACTTGAGACATTTACATAACTACCTACTAGAGAGTCTAGAATGCATCTGTTGTTACCTTCTCTCTTGTACAGGATCATGAAATATATCCCAGATTCCCCTGGATCAAGAGCATAGGGGCTTTCAATTTCTGTCACTCAGAAAATAAATACCTAAACTACACAAAACAAATTTAAAATTACCAGAAAAAAGAATATTGTATTGAATAACTGAAAAAATCTCAAGTATTTCACATAGAACTTCAGCAAGTTCAATGCCTCATAATATAGTAAGTGTAATATTCGTTTTGACATTATGTTTTTCTGCTTAAAATGACACAAATCATTACTTATATTTGCTTCTTTCTAATTATTGTCGTTTCTTTATAAAGCAAGCATCGTTCATAAATAGGTAAAACAAATGATTAAAAAAAAAGCATCAAAGGTAAAACAATGATATGACCGTTGAAAAGAAAAAAAAGGCCTTTAAAATTGAAGGAATTCTAAGAAGCAAGTAAATTAGCTTCTATGTCTTCCTACAGTTAAAAACAATCACTTATCAATCATCATAAAACCTCTTTGGTTTTGGTTTTAAACTAATCACATAGTACAATATGCATTACCTTTTTATGATTACAAACCCACTCCATATTATGGTTTTCACTTTAATGATGCAATCCCACGATAAAAAATTTCCTCCATTCTAAAGTGACTTCAAGAAAATGCAATTCTTTGCAAATTAAGAGTCTATTTGTTTCATCTGCATGTAGATGACAGAGAGATATTTTCAAACAGACTTTTTATAAAAAAAAAAAACAAATAAAAAACAGATAATTTTATTCATACAAATATCAAACAGACCAGATACAAATAAGATATAGATGTAGATCAGATACAGATAAAATACGAACCATCCAAATGGACCCTAAAAGCATGCAAAAGAGAATTTGAGGGTAAGATTTGTGTAGACTTAAACAATTGATAGGAACATTCCATGGTTGTGTCAAGCCACTAAGCCTTTATAAAAGTATTTTGTAATATACAAATAAATATTTTATATTAAAGGGCAAAGATATCGTTTGATATAAAATAAGAGGTTTTATGGTCAACCCTAATGTTTAAATTAATTACTTTTGTTGGTTATCAGATACGTAAGAGAATACGAAGAGACGAAGGAGAAATCAAATAGGCATAAGGCTAAGCTGGCTAAACACTATCAGCCTAACTTTCTATGCCGCCGACATACATATTGAAAACTACCAGCGTATGCAAAGTGAAGGAAATAAAAAGTCATGATTTTTATTATATCTTTCTTCTTTGTTCTCTATTCCAACATAACCCTAAACCTAGCAGACATTCTGATGCGGATCTGGATATGCTCTGATGCACAAACTCGATAAAGATGTAAACTTTCTTTTTAGGGTTTTTCTTTCCAATAATATGAAACTAGCAAAAACAAGATGGATATGAATAAGTATATTGTTCGATAGATGCCACGAACAATAAAACCTAAACTAGTTTGTGTTTGGATTCGAGATTGATAGATGCCACAACCTAGAAAACTAACACGGAGTCAATGAAACAATATGTTCAATGACAATATTCGCCACAACACGATATAACTCACGAATTGATAAGAATATGTATGATCCAAAGAGAAAAACAATCTCAATAAAATCAATTCAACCTTAAATAGGTTTCCACACTCAAAGTGTTCTAATAAAAATACTCCAAAATCTTATTTCTATATCTCTTATTAGCCTTAATATATAGGCTATTACAAGGCAGTTACGTAACTGAAAAATCATAATTGTGGCAGTTACGTAACTGAAGAAAAAACATAATTACGACAGTTACGTAACCGATAACGTAACTGAAAAACATAATTGTAATTAATCCCTATATCAATTAAAAATAAAGAAATTCAAAAAGACACAAAAACTAAAAAAAATCGAAACCCTAATAAAAATAAATAAAATATCTGGGCCAGCCATGTGAGCTGGCGGCTCACCCATCTGCGCCGGCGGCGCAAGCCCTAAGCTGCCGGCCTACTTTTTCTGGACACCCCAATTCACCCCGTTTTGTGACTTGAACTTGCATCGTGTTGCTCGGACCTTTGGTACTCCTTTTCCATGACTTCGGATGCCCGGATTCCTATCATCTCTGGCGAATTCATTGCCGTCAAGACGATTTGGTAATTTAGATCAGGTAATCAAATCATCAATTTTTCCTTTAGGTTTCATTGATCTATCAAGTTCTTAGAGTTTTTATATTGTTTTGAAGGAGAATTGGAGAATCGTTTTAGTTTTCTTGGAGAATCTGAAGATTTGGTGTTTAAGGAAAGTTGAGAATCAGATCCAAGTAATTTGATAACCATTCTTTCTTTAGGATCTACAAATCTATAGTATCCTCAGAATTTGTTTGTTGTTTTTGAAGGGAGATTTGAGAAAACCCTGATTATCTTGAAGGTCTGGATTTGGTGTTAAAAAGGATTTTATAGTCCAGATCAGGTAATCAGATCCCTATTTTTTTCTATAGAATTTTACATATATATTAGTTTCTTAGAGTATTGTTTATGGTTTTGAAGGAACTTTTGGAAGAGGAACCCTAATTGAGTTAGAATCTGATATTTGGTGTTCAAAAAGAATTGAAAGTCAATTCTAGGTAAGTTTATATGTTCTTAAACTTTACGATTAAAAAGGAATGATTTTTACCGGTTTTGGTTTAATTTGTATTGAATGGATTCTAGGATTTGGAGGAATTGTGGAGGAAAAATTTGATCTTTTGAAAATTTTGTGATTCCATAAACAAGGAACACGGGTCAGATTGATTCTTTCAACCCTTTAGATTATCTAAAAATATAATATTCTGTTAAAGTTTTTATATTGGTTGTTAGGAATCAAAGTTTTTGGAGATTTTAAAGAAAATCCTAAATTGTGGTGTTTGAGGATTTCGTGGCTTTACAATTTATAGAAGAAAGGTGTTTTGGTGAATTAGGATTCTATTCCTAAAGTGAAATCAGGTACGACCTTACCATGTATGTTTGTTTATGCTTGTAGGATTAGTTGCAAAATTTGACTTAACACATATTTGACTTTAATTGAAACGTGTGTTGGTTGTGTTTAGCTGCGGTTAGTAAATACCACTACAATAGTGTGATACTAACGCTAGTAACCTGATGATCCTTGTGTGGCCATGTCCCTAGTGGAGTTGCACCTGGAAATGATTCCGGTAGTTTAGGAGTCGTTACCAACTTAATTATGGAACACATCTATATATGTATATAAATATGGTTTTCATCGGGGTCATGGGTTACTCCAGGTTTAGGATTAGTGATCAATAGTCCTAAACTGTATTGGTTGCAGGCTAATGAAAAGATAATTAAATTGTGCTTGTTGCATCAAAAAATAAGTTGCATGTGATATTGTGATATGCATGTTTGTGTTCATGTGCATGCGCTTTTGGTTTGGTGTACTGAGCGTTTTTCGCTCAATCTTTATTTTTGCCACATGTATAGGTGAAGATTCTATGATTTATGATTTGATGGGCTATGACATATTTGTCGATGATGGGGAGAGCGATAATCGTTATGACCATCCTGCTGATAATTGAGATTAGTTATTAGTAATTTGAGAAGAAAAAACATATGATGATTTAGTTAGTTTCTTTTCGAAACATTTTTATATGTAAGGATTTATCATTTCTGTTTTAGTTTGGATTTTTTTAAGTTATGCTAATTAATGTTGAGAACAAATTATTTTGATATGAAAAGTTTTTAAAAGTTATACTTTATGTGAATGATTGGTGACATTTGAAATACATATTTGTGGTCTTAGAAATCTATAGCCTTAGCGTGTCTGTTCTTCTAAGGACACGTGGCAGGCTGATAACGCCTTTAGGTTAGGGCGTTACAGCTTAAATGGTATCAGAGCATAGGTTTATGATCTTTAGAGAAATTAGGTTACGAACTCCTTAAGACGGTGAGATGATGAGAGGAGGTGGATCATGGGAAAGCTAGTAGCTATGAAAAGCATAGAGTTGTTTCTTTTAATGAAAAATTTCTAGGTTGACCTCTTCTTTATGATTTCTTATTGTTTCTTTCATTACAGCTTATTGTTTATCAGTATTATATTTGTTTCATTTATGTCATTATGTTTTCATAATTATTTTCATATATTTTCTTGGACTATTTGTTATTTCATTTTGTTTTTGTTGTTGCTCCCTAAAATACATAAAAAAAGTGGTCAATACAACAAATAAAGCTTAACAAAAATCTAGAAATGATAATTTATAAAAATCAAAATATCTTCTTACTAAACTTATGACTTTTAGTCTTCTGCTATAATACATATACATGTTTATTAATGACATCTAATGAAATGTAACAGACAAAATAATAATGACTAGAATAAGTTAAAGAGAATATATAAATACACAAATTAATAATCATAACTTACATAAAGAAATTTAAAACTCAACGATCACAATTTTAATGACTACAAATTCCAAAATTTAATTGAATGAAATAAATTATCGAAACCTCCTCTAAAGTTAACGAAGAGATAATCTACAATAGTCAACAAACCGTTAATGATAGTCAATAAATCTTTAGTGACAATATCAAATAAATCTTTAATACTTGTTAATTATGATACTCAAAGAAAAGTTTAAAAAGAACCATAATTTGAATTAAATGATACAAATTTCAATATTAAAGCTATAAATAAGAATCTATGAAGTTTAAGGATTAAGAATGAAGGATTTTTTGACGGTCCCATCACTATTTTCGAGGGGACTGATCCCGTTGAATAATGACCGGCAATAGCCAGTCAGTGAAAGTCACGATCACCGTTTCAATTCAACCGTCTTGTGCGAGAGTGTTACGCGAGTTAAATGTCTGTCCGGTGGAAAAGGGATTGCAAAGGAAATGTCATGTAACAAGAAATGTAATGATGCCATCAATCAATTCTCCACCGGAAAGCAGCAAATGAATATAATGTCCTACCAAAAGAAAAAAAAAACAACTAAGATTTAGTATAATGAATTAAGATTATGAA
Source organism: Combretum micranthum (assembly GCA_024138025.1). Classification (NCBI taxonomy): domain Eukaryota; kingdom Viridiplantae; phylum Streptophyta; class Magnoliopsida; order Myrtales; family Combretaceae; genus Combretum; species Combretum micranthum. The sequence continues at coordinate 274,452 of JAMXBD010001678.1, forward strand.
GAGTTTTTAATGGCCAATTTTATTTTTAAAAAATTATTATAGTGTTAAAATAATTAAATCTAATGATATAATAGATTTGAAGAAAAATGATTATATATTATGTATTTATAAAGACTTTTGGAAAATAATAAATTATCAACATATCTAGTTGAAGCATTTAATTTCGAATTAAATTATACAACTATTTAAAATTAGTGGAAAAATAAAATTAATTGGCATACATTTTTCAAATGTGCTATTATCATCAAATATCAATAAACAAAGATGAATGGAGTACATTAATGCTCAATGTTTTAGAATAGTTTTTTTTTAACCGCTATAAAGTTCAACATTGAATAATAATTTTCTAACATGCATTTTAGATACATATTTAATCATTTACCAAAAAAAATAAAAACTATAAAATTTATCAACAATGAGTTAAATTAAATAATTTTATAAGACGCGTGAAAAAATAAATTAATTAGCGTATCTTACTTAAGTGCACAACTATTATCAAATGTGAAAAAAAAAAACAAATACGAATAAGACACTTTAGCTTAACTGACATATCTCATTAAAATACATAACTTCTATCAAAATGTGTAAATATTTGGAAAAATTTTAATTACAAAATTATTTGAAAATTAAGCAATTAAATTATAAATTTGAGCCTTTAAAAACCAATTGAGTCAAGATATGATGAAAATGGTGCTTTTTTGCAAAATTAGCTTTTTGCTAAGGATTTGTGCCTTGTGATACACCAATGAATTGAAAGAGATTACGATAATAATAATGCTAATGTGGTGAAAAGAACATTGTAACGATTAATTCAGTATGATGAAGTGAGCCTTATGACAAAGAATTGGGTCCGTTTGTGGTCACAACAGTGCTCGTATGTTAAATAGCATATAGAATACAAATCCTATACAAATTTTTTATATAAATCTTTTATGGCTTATTATAACATTTAATATATATTATTTATAACATAGCTAAAAATCTAATATATCGTTATAACATAAAAATATGCAAATTTAACATATTACTATAACGTACTAGAGCATTTACAAATTTTATATATTGATATAACATACCTATTAAATACACGTATGAACATATACAAATATGCCCCATATTACTATAACTCTAAATTACATATCAAACACAACATATAAGACATACAAGCATATAATTTTTTATGTTTAAAATAAAATATATATCACACATGAAGAGTTATATCATATATAACTTATAAAATATAGTTATATTATAGAAGTTTCATTTATAAAAATTTTACTTTGGTGAAAAGCCTTATTATGAGGAATTAACCCCCACATTAATGAAATGCCTTCTAGAACAAGAAATTAACTCTTGTGGTGGTGTAAAAGCCTCTGGATCAAGAAAATCCCCTCTGTTGTGGTGAAATGGTCCTTAGAATAGGGAGTCTCACCTTAATTTGATAAAAACCTAGAATGAGGAATTAAGCCCTATAGTGGTGAAAAGGCCCCTGGAACGAAGAAACCTCTTGTTGTGGTGAAAATGCCTACGGAACGAGGAAATCCGATCACTTGTGGTGAAAATGCCTATTGGAATGAGGAAATCCCTTTTATTGTGGTGAAAATGCCCATTGGAATGAGGAAATACCCCTTATTATGGTGCAATGGTCCATAGAACGGGGAGACTCTCCTTTGTATGTTACTATAATATATATAAAATATATTTCCGATATAACTTTTCATATATATATATATATACATATGATATGATTATATATAGAAGGATTTAGATGATATACATATACAAATATAACATATAGAATACAAACCCTATACAAATTTTTCACATAAAGCTTTTACATCTTATTATAACATTTAATATATATTCTTTTATAACATAGCTGAAAAATTAGAAATTTAATATATTATTGTAACATAAAAACATGCAAATTTAACATATTATGATAGCACACAAGAGCATTTACAAATTTTATATGTTACTATAACATACCTATTAAATACATGATTGAACATATATAAATATGCCCTATATTACTATAACTCTAAATTACATATCAAACACAACATATAAGACATACATGCATATAATTTTTTGTGTTTAAAATAAAATATATATTACACATGAAGAGTTCTATCATATATAACTTATAAACTATAGTTATATTATACAAGTTTCATTTATAAAAATATTACTTTGGTAAAAAGCTCTATTATGAGGAATTAACTTTCGGAATAAAGAATTCCCCCTTAATATGGTAAAATGACCTTTTGAATGAAGAATTTCCCCCCAGTATAGTAAAATTACCACTGAAACGAGGAATTTCCCCTTAGTATGGTAAAATAGACCCTGGAATGAGAAATTCCTCTTAGTGTGGTAAAATAGCCCATAGAACGAGGAATTCTCCCCTAATGTAGTAAAATAATCCTTAAAGTAAGGAATTCTCCTTTAATATGGTAAAATGGTCCCTATAAGGAGGAATTCTACCCCGATGTGGTAAAATGGCCCCTGGAATGAGGAATTCTCCCCGAATGTTATAAAGATGAATTTCCCTTTAGTATGGTAAAATGACCATTTGAATGAGGAATATCCCACTAGTGTGGTAAAATAGCTCATGAAATGAGGAATTTTCCTCTAGTGTAGTATAATAGCCTTTGGAATGAGAAATTTTCCCTTAGTGTGGTAAAATGGCTCTTGAAACGAGAAATTCTCTCTTGATGTGAAAAAATAGCTCTTGGAACGAGGAATTTCTCCTTAGTGTGGTAAAATACCCCTAAAACGATGAATTCCTTACTACTATCATAACATAGCCCCTGGAACGTGAAAATGACTGTATTGTGGAGAAAAAATATTCATTAAATTCTATATATTACTATAACATATTTATTATATATATCCAATATAACATATAAATATACTCATATGATGTGTTATTTTATCTTATCAAAAACCATACACGATATATAAATACGAATCCATCATACATAGCATATAATGTATATCCTATATAACTTACAAGAACATATAGAAATTTTATATATTACCATAGCATATAAAAACATACGCAAACTTAATATGTTTTTATAACATATATAAAAAATATATTTGATATTGCATATCACATGATATACATACACAAATAAAACCCACATAACATATAGAATACAAATCTTATGCATATTTTATATATAAAGCTTTTAAATATTATTATAACATATAATATATATTCCATATAACATGTATAAAAATTTAGAAATTTTATATATTACCTTAACACAAACAAATTTAATATATTACTGTAACGCATAAGAGTATTTATAAATTTTATATGTTGCTTTAACACACCTATTAGATACATGTGGAACATATACAAATATGTTATACATTACTTTAACATCTAAATTATATATTACACACAACAAATCAAACAAATAAACATATAATATTTTTATTTTTTAAAATAAAATATACAATACACATAAAAGATATATACTATAAAACAATTAAGATATCACATATTACTATAAGATATATAAATATCCTATGTAACACATAAGAGTATATACGAATTCAATATATTATTAAAACTTTGAAAATATCTATACAATATATATATCATATTAGAAGCTTTACAACTTTTATATATTAATATAACAAATAAAAGATATATAATATAAAATAATTATGATATCTCATATAACAAAATACACACACACACACACACTATACAACTTAGAAGGACATTTAGGAACTATATATTTTGCTATAACATGTAAAAAACTATATACATTTTAATCTATTACTATAACATATAACAAATATCCTATAAAACATATAAAATTTTTAGAAATTTTTATATAATGCTTAAATTAATCTTATATTTATTTGATACATTACTACGACAATTGAAATATACATAATAATATATAACATAAAAGATATATATACATATGATTTGTTCTTTTTTTATTTATATAATGAAATATATGATAGACAAATACAATTTTATCATATACAACATATAAAATATATATTACTTACAAATTATATGTATCAAAATTTATGTGTTAGTATAACATATAAATTATATGCGTCTTACATAACATATTGGAACATATAAAAATTATTTTTTTATATAATGATTTAAATTAAGCAGATACATATTTAATACATTACTATAACATTTTAAATATACATATACATAAGATATAACATATAAGATATATATATACATATGATTTGTTTTTTATCTTATCTAATGAAATATATGATATAAAAACACAATGTTATCTACAACTTTTAAAATATATATTACTTACAAATTATATGTATCAAAATTTTACATACTAGTATAACATATAAATTATATGCATCTTACATAACATTTAAGAACATATAAAAATTATTTTTTATATGACACTCGGATGTGTAAAAACATGAATACATACTATGTATCTTATATAACACAACAGAGCATGTATACATTTTTTATATTATTACAACATATAAATTAAGTGCATATTGATATTGGAATATAACATAAGTAATTATATGTTACATAACATAAAAAGTGCATTTCTTATATAACATGTAAGATATATATAAACATATGGAATGTTTTTCTGTGTTTTTAAATAAAATATCATATACACACAAACAAATATATTATATATAGCATATAAAGTATTTATAAATATTTATATAGTATACAAATTTCATTCATTATACATTTTACATATTACCCATAACATATAAATTATATATATCATACACTATGGGAAAATTCCTTAGGGCCATTTTACTACACTTGGGGGAAATTCCTCTTTCGAGGGTGATTTTACCACACTAGGGGGAAATTCCTCATTTTGAGAGTCATTTAACCACACTAGGAGGAAAATCCTCGTTATATGGATCATTTTACCACACTAAGGGGGAATTTCTCGTTCTAAGGGTCATTCTACCACACTCAGAGGGGATTCCTCAATTTGAGGGTCATTTTACCACACTAGGAGGGAATTCCTCATTCAGGAGGACATTTTACCATACTAGGGGGAATTCCTCATTCCAAAGTATATTTTACTGAAATACCCTAAACCTTCACATATATTAGAAATTGGTTTTAGATAGATTTGAATTAATTAAATTAATCATAGGATATAAATAGACAAGTTGACAAAGTTGGATTAGTAATTAATTAAATGAAATTTGAGATTTTGATTCCAAATCTCCTAAACATGTTTCTAAATTGTTTAGAGGATTCCTAAAATCTTGATTCTGAGCCTAAACACTAATTCCTAAATCTCAGTAAAATTTGAGTTCATTTGCTTGTCTAAAAATCAGATCTTAAACCTGAACTCAAATTAAATATCTTTTATCCAAAATAAATTCCTAAATTAAGTTCTTATTTTAAGTTCTTAATTTCTAACCTATCGGTTTTAAAATTATCTTTTAAATACTTGTAAAACTATAGATATTGATCTGATAGTTCTAAACCTATACCTAAATTCTAAAATATCCTAAAATTTATCCTTATCTTTCCCTTTTATTTATTTTCATTCCCCTGCCTTTATCTTTCTTATTATTTCTCTCTCTCTCTCTTTTCTTCTTCTTCTTCCCCGTATCTTCTTCTTCTTCTTGTTCTCTTCTCTTTTTCTTCAATTCATCTCACCACATCTCAAATTCAACAAAGCTAAAGGAGAAATCAAAGTTAGGAATGAAGATAGAAGAAGAAATTACGTGTTTCTCCAAAATCTAAGTTTTCTATTTCAAGTTATCATTGTTTTACTTGTTGTTTAAGTTCATAATTGATGAATTCATGTTGATTTGTGATGAGAGTGCTGTCTATGTATATGTTTGTTGAAGTTATGATTGTTGGAAGTTGGGTTTGAGTTGAAGATGATGAATAGTGATTTAGAGTTATTAGTATTTGAAGAGGATTGTATGTTGTTTGATGTGTTGAATATGGATGATTGATGTTGAGGAGTTCATATATCAAGTTTAGGACGCTTAGAAAGTAATTTGGAGAAGTTTGGAAGTGTTAAAATGTTTTGCAAAACTTAAGTTTCGAAAACAAGCTTCTGTCAAAAGCATGTTCTATCACGAACGCCGCATTTGATACTTCAATGCCGCGTTGAGCCTGGTATTGAAGTGATCAAATGCCAATTCCTTAACACCACCAAAAACGCTACCCTTTTGCATAAATTTTACCGGCATCGAGGTTGAACCAAATGATCAAAGCAAATTTTTAACGACGCCGGCATTTGCAATAATTTTATCGGTGTTGCCTTTAAAAACCAACACCGGCATTTTTGAGTATCAACGCTGCCGGCGTAGGTTTGAAGCCTAAACTTCACAGAGTTCAAATTTTTAACACCAACATCCAACCCACCGGCATAGACTTCAGCATTGCCGGCAGTGCATCGAATGCCGAACTTTTGTCGGCATATTCCCTGTTTCAAATTTAATTTCTAAAATCATCTTCAAATCTTTTCTAGAGCTTGAAATATGATCTTGTATGTATGAGTTGACCTTGTATGATATTTATATGTTATGTAAGTGATTGATATAATTAAACATGAGATAAGTAGATTTATAATTTAAGAAATAGTCAAATTAAATATAGAAATTAGATATAAAATAAACTTAGTTAACAAATCTAATTCAACTTGACTAAATGAGCTTTGAATTAGCTAAAAAAAAATTAGATTACTTAAGTTTATCAACTTGAACTAGTTTTAGTTAAATGATTAATTTTTTAATCAATTTGATTTAGATTAAGCTAAATGGGTTAATAGCTAATAAGTGACTTAGATGAATGTGTTATGAATCTTTGAATAACATGAGCAATATGTTTTTCAAATGTTTATTTGCTTTGAATATGAATGCTTATATATGTTATTTTGTGATAACAAACTATAATTAAAGTGAAAAGAATTACTTTGACAAACAAAAGAGAACTGTCCATATTTTGGCGGGCGATATTCGCAGCCATAGTGGGGTTCCACATTAGTGTTTGATCAAAAGAGTTTAATAAAAGTTTTATATAAGTTCTTATATGAATTTAATAAGTGGATGTTAATTTGTTTCTTATATGAGTTCTTTCCTAAACAGTGATGGATATCTGACATATTTTTTGAGATAGGCTTCTACCTCATTTGGATTTCATATTCAAGGTACGCAGTAACTTGCGTGATGATTGATAGTCATTTAAAGGGATTAAGAACTTCAACTCGCTTAATAATTGATGAGTTTTAGTTGTGCTTTACGTTGTTGAATCCGGATCCGCGGAGGACAACCTTGTCCATGATGCAATGCATGGTAGTTAGGCACTTAGCCCAATATTTTGTCGTGATGCAATGACTCAAATTCATGATGCAATGGTTCACCATGATGCAATGGTGATTTATCTTAAGGGCTAAGTAGGTAGCTAATAGGGTTAACTGTATCGGTATATTCTCTACTTAGGCTCGGGAGGAAATAATATGTTTTAGTTCACAGGTATGGGACCGTTGAAGTAATTGATGTTATAGACCGGGATAAGTGGAGTGTATAAAGGAGTGTGAACCCTAGATGATGCTATTAATATTCTTTATCCATTAGATATAGGAGATATAGATATAGATATCCAGTCTATCTATATCAACCCCCTGAGCAGCTGCTGTTACTCAAGACCCCTAGATTCCTATTGGCTTGTTTCGGAGTGTGAATGCTCCATTGTTGATTTGTTTATTTTAATGGAAAGATAATAACCTGTGGATTGATGCATTGCATTTAGTTAAGTTCGCGTGTCACTCCGTATATGATTGTGTTATTGTGTACTGGGCTTCAGCTCATCCTTGTTGTTGTTATTCTTTTTATAGGTTTTGTTGTTGATAAGACGATGTTAATGAAGTTAATGATGATGAGTTCTTGTTGATGTTGTTGATGTTGGTGATGATGGATGATGAGATGATGATATGATGATGTTGTCTCGGGTTTTTAGGCGCTTGTGATTATTCGGAGAGAATTAGTGGGTGAGTGAAGTGAGTAGGAGCGTGGATGTAGTTAGTTATTTTATTTCTTTTTGTTTTGTATTAGTAAGAGCTTGACTTATGATTTAAGCTTATTATATTCTTTAAAGGGCATGGTAGAGCCCATATTTTGTAATTTAACTTTTGCAAAGCTTTATTTAATTTAATAATTCTCCACTTGAGAAGAGTGGAAGTTTTGAAATGTCTTTATTTTTAAATTGTTTTATAAAATTTATTTCTGCTGCTAAATCCAATTGTTGCTAGAATCTAACTCAACGATTTCATAATCTAAAATCGGATAGTAATGTTCAACATAAACACCTTCTTTTAACACAATCTTACGTATAATTCGTAAGAGTTATACGTGGTTGGGGACTTGGTGTGCTTAATTTGAGAATTGAGCATATCATGTCTTTACATTTACCACACTAAGGGAAAATTCCTCGCTCTATGAACCATTTTATCACACTATGAGGGAATTCCTCGCTTCGATGGCCATGTTACCACACTAAAACGGAATTCCTTATTCTAAGGTTCATTCTACTACACTAGGGGGGAATTCCTCATTTTAAGGGTCAGTCTACTACATTAAGGGTGTATTCTTGATTCCAGAGGTCATTTTACCACACTAAGGGGAAATTCCTCATTCCGTGAGCTATTTTACCACAATAGAAAGAAATTCCTCATTCTTAGGGCCATTTTACCATATGAGGAGAAAATCCTCATTTTAGGGGCCAATTTACCACACCAAGGGGGAATTCCTTATTGTAAGGGCTATTTTACCATACTATGGGGAAATTCCTTATTCTATGGGCCATTTTACCAAACTATGGGAACTCATTCCCGCAGCCATTTTACCACACTATGGGGAATTCCTCATTCTAAAAGTCATTTAATATATATACACACACAAAATACAAATTTCATTCATGAAAGATAATATATATCATATATGTTTTATAAAAATTTTATGTATACAGATTTTTACATTACTATAACATATAAAAAACATATATATTTACAACATGAAAGAAAATTTTAAATTTTCATTTATCATTGTAACATACATATTACAAATTTATGAATAAGAACCAATATAAAAAATCTATATATTAATATTAATTATATATATATATATCCTATGTGGCAACGATGTGCTATATAATATAAATCTTTACATATTCAAATTATATTCAAGATTATCTTTAAGATTTATTAATCTTGTCTAGCTTATCTGTTTCTCCAAGACTAAATCACATAAAATCATAATTCAAGAGACCTTATCAAAACAATATTGAGCTAATATCAAAACAAACTCAAACTTGATAATTGTTATCTTGATTCAACGGTTTCTAAACATGAGTTTTCTTCATGGTTGCAAGAGGGACCTAGCAAGTTCAAACAAACCATTTAAGGTCTATTTTGATCCTTTTAGTTTATCATGCCAATTTGATCCAAAAATATGCATTCATTGAACATTTGGGTAGAATTCAACCTAAGAATATTTAAATCTGCATTTTCACTCATTTTAACACATTCTCAAGTTCAAACATACTAATTGTGCATGATTTTGAGTCATTTTAGTAAAGATAAATGTGTAATTTTACACATTTATCAATGTTGATCACAAAGTTCTAGCTTAATGGGCTTACTCAAGAAATAATTAAATAACTAAGTATTATGCTAGTTCTTTTTGTACATCGATGTACTTCAACCAGCAAATCTTTAATGATTAAAATTATAATTTAGGAATGCATCCTCACACTACTTTCATAAAACCTAAACATCTTTAAATCTGCAACTTACTGCTTCAGAATGTTACATTCCAGCAGCAGAGACCAAATGATTTCCCATAAGTAACTTATGCACTATGAAGTGCACGTACTCCCCATCCAGAAGACAACTATAAAATTTAACCTATAACTCTTGCAAGTGATCAAAATCCAGTACTGTAAATTTACAAAAAAACTGTAAATTACCTCAACTCTATTAGGATGATTGCTCCATGTGCATGATGAATAGCTTCCCAGCTACAACATAAAGAAGTATTCCATTTATAAAAATAGACAAACTCATTTTAAAACTATAAGTGATAATAAACATTACCTTTACATCTTTTGTTTCAAGGTTACCCTAATGTGATAAAATGATCTTTAGAGTGAGGAATTGCCCTCTGGTATGGTAAAAGGCCTCTAGAGTGAAGAATTATATCATACTATGGTAAAAGCCCTTGAAACAAGAAATTCCACCTTACTGTCGTAAAATGACCCCTATAACAGGGGCTTCCCATCAATTGTGGTAAAATAGACATTAGAATGAGAAATTCTCCCCTAGTATGGTTAAATGGCCTATAGAATAAGAAATTTCTTACTATTGTGGTAAAATGACCCCGAACGAGAAATTCCTTCATAGTATGGTAAAATGACTCCTAAAACAATGAATTTTTGCCTAACATGGTGAAATGACTTATGAACAAGGAATTCCCCCTAGTATAAAATGGCCCCTATAATGAGAAATTTTCTCTTAGTATGATAAAATGAACCCTAGAAAGAGGAATTCTCCCCTAGTGTGGTAAAATAGCCCGTAGAACTAGGATTCCCCCTCTCTCCTCCCCTCCCCCCCCCCCCCCCCCCCCAATAAATGGTCCCTAGAATGAGAATTCCCTCATAGTATGGTCAAATGATCCCTAGAATGAGGAATTTCCCCTTAGTGTGGTAAAATAACCCATGGAATGAGAAATCGTCCACTGTGTGGTAAAAATGGCCCTTGGAATGAGAAATTCCTCTCTAGTATAGTAAAATGGCCCTCAAAATGAATAATTTCACCCTAATGTGGTATAATGGTCTTTAGAACAATGAATTCCCCCTTAGCGTGATAAAATGACCCATAAAATGAGAAATTTCCTCATAGTGTGATAAAATGGCCCTTAAAATGAGGAATTACCTCATAAATATTAAAATAGCCCCTAAAACGAGAAATTCCCCTCAGTATGGTAAAATAGCCTCTTAATGAGGAATTCTCCCCAGTAGGTAAAATGACCCCTATAATGAATAATCCACCTCCACCCCCCCCTCCCCCCCCCCCCCCAATACGGTAAAACGACCCCTAAAATGAGGAATTTCCTTTTAATATGGTAAATTGACCCTACAACGAGGATTTTTCCCCTAGTGTGATAAAATAGCTCTCGAAACGAGGAATTTCCCTTTAGTTGTAAAATGATCCTTGAAACAAGGAATGCCCCCTAGTGTTGTCAAATGCCCATAGAAACAAAGAATTCCCTTCTAGTGTTGTAAAAAACCCCTAAAATGATGATTTCCCTCTAACTATTGTAAAATGGTTCCTGAAATGAGGAATCTCCCCCTTAGCATAGTAAAACGATCATTAGAGCAACGAATTCCACCTTAGTGTGGTAAAATGACTTTTGGAGTGACGAATTCCCTTCTAGTGTAGTAAAATGACCCATAGAATAAGAATTCCCCTTCCTTCCAAGTGATAAAATGGTCCATAGAATGAGGATTTTCCCTCTAGTGTGGTAAAATGGCTCCTGAATGAGGAATTCCTCCTTATGTGGTAAAACGGCCTTAGGAACGAAGAATTCCCCCTTATTGTAAAATAGCCTCCAGAATGAGGAACTCCCCCCTTAGTGTGTAAAATGATCCATAGAACAAGGAATTGCCCCCTAACCCCATTATAGTAAAATGACCCTTAAAACAAGGAATTCCCCCTAGTATGGAAAAATGGCCCTTAGAATAAGGAATTACCTCCTAGTTGTTAAAATACCCTAAAACGAGAAGTCCCTCTAATGTGTAAAATAACCCTTAAAACGAGCAATTCCCCTAGTATGGTAAAATGGCCGCTACAATGAAAATTTCCCCCTAATATGGTAAATGGCTCTTACAATGAGAAATTTCCCCTTAGTATGATAAAAGGCTCATTGAACGAAAACTTCCCTCTAGTATGGTAAAAATGGCTCAAAGAATGAAATATCCCCTTAGTAAGGTAAAATGGCTCATTGAATGAAGAATTCCCCCCTAATGTGGTAAAATAACTCATAAAACGAGGAATTTCCCCCCTCAAAATGAGGAATTCCCCCCTAGTGTAGTATAATGGCCTTTAAACGAGAATTCCTCCCTAATGTAAAATGGCTCATAAAACAAGAAATTTCCCCTAATGTGGTAGAATAGCCCTTAGAACGAAGGTTTCCCCCCATTTCAGAACTAGAAATTTCTCTCTAGTGTGGTAAAATGATCTTTATAACAAGGAATTCCCCTCTATTGTAGAATAGCCCCCAAAATAAGAAAAAGGAATTCCCTCCAATATGGTAAAATGACCCTAACGAGAAATTTTTCCTTAATGTGGTAAAAGGCTCTCAAAATAAGAATTCTTTCTTAGTGTAGTAAATGGCCCTTAGAATGAGGAATTCCTCCCTATGTGATAAAATGACTCTAAAACAAGAAATTTCCCCATAATGTATATACATATTATGATTATATATAAAAAATATATGATATACAATACAAATATAAAACCTATATAACATATATAATACAAATCTGACACATATTTTGTATATAAAGCTTTTATATATTACTAAACATAATAAATATCTATATAACATATATAGAAATTTATAAATTTTATATATCAATCTAACGTAAACATAACAAATTTAATATATTACTATAACAAAAGAGCATCTATAAATCTTATGTTTTGCTATAATAACCTATTAGATATATTGAGAAAATACAAATATGTCCTATATTACATTAAGATATAAATACATACTATACACATCATATAAGACATATTTTCATGTTTTAAAATGAAATATACAATACACATGACCAAATATCATATAAAACATTTAAAATATATACAAGTTACAAGTTTCATTTGTAAAGATTTTACATGTTACTATAATATACACACGTATATCCTATATAACATTAAGAGCATATATGAAATTTATATATTACTATAAATTTAAAAATATTTATACATTATATAACATAATAAGATTTACAAACTTTTATATATTAATATAACAAATAAAGTGTATATACTATAACACAATTAAGATAAATATATAAATATATACGCATACACATATGTTAGTGTATTTTATATTACAAAATATGATACGTGATATATAAAAATATATATCCTACCTAACATCCTATATATATAACTAATAACAACATTTAGAAATTTTATATATTGTTGTATCATCTTAAAAACATATAAGAATTTAATATATTACTATAACACATAATTATATCCTATAAACTATATGAAAATTCAATAATTTAATATATTGGTATAACTTAAATATATTCAAATTTAATATATCACAATAACATTTTAAATATATATTTGATATAACATATAAGATATACATACTTATGACATGTTCTTTTATCTTCTATGATGAATATATATATACAAATACAATTATATCATGTATAGTGCATAAAATATATATCATATACAAATTTTGTATAAAAAATTTTCACATTAATAAAAACAATATATACATCCTATGTAACATAAAGAATATATACAAAATTTATCAATTACTCTAACTTGTAAAGCATGTACGTATATTACATATCTTATTTTATGTATAAAAATCTTACATATTAATACCCAATAATATATTACATCATATGTAAATATAGAACATAAACAAAATTTATATAATAATCTAACATGTAAAATATATATACATACTATATATCTTATATAACATATAAGAGCATTTGCAAATTTTATATGTCGCTATAACATACATATTAAATACATATATAGATATATGTAAATATATTCTATGAACTATAACATCTAAATTGTATACATATATAACATATAAAATATAAACAAATGATTTTTTTTCATGTTTTAAAATAACATATAATATACATAAACAAATATATTATGTACAACATGTAAAGTATATATTAAATATATATACTTTATAAATTTCATGCATAAAGATATTATAAATTACTATACATATAAATTATATCCTAACTACACATAAGATCATATACAAATTGTTTTTTATATTAATATAGCGTATAATGTATGTAAGGACCCTTATCACCCCTATATTGAAATAGGAGATAACGGTTCCCCAACCACATATAACCCATAAATTATATGTAAGGTTACCTAAAGGAATTTTGATAATTGTTTATCAATTCCATAAAGATATTATACAATGGAGACATAATAATTTTTTTTAAATCCCTAAGCAAAGCTATACTACCTCACACTTTGGAAAAGAAACAATTCAACTTCTAAATAGCTAAAAACATACAATATATACATATTATATTCAAAGGCTTCTTACAAGCCTTAACCAAAATCCTCAAAACACGACCAACTAACACTATAATTACACCATCAACCAAAAGAATCTCATCAATCTATACATTCATAGGTCCAATTGAGTCCATGTCATCTCTTATCCTCCAACCCATCAAGAAAATCTTCAAAGTCGGTTTCCGTACCCCATACTCTTAGAACTCACAGAATCATCACCTGAAATAGAAAAATATGAGCCAAAGGCCCAGTACACAAGTAACGAATACAAAATGCGAAGTGAATCACACATTCTTAGACAAATGCACTATCAACAATCACTTGTTTGTTAATAAGTCTTTAATTAGTAAAACAACACGAGAGTATTCAAACTCCGGACAACAAAGATCTAGTATTACGTCCGCCTCCCTGAGTGTCCCTACTGTTCATACAGACTAGCACCCCACCTTCCGTATACCCGTAATACTAGGTTCCTATAACGCATCACGACGCTTAGGGGTTGATATGAGCAGCTCGATACTCATACTCCTAAACAATTCTATCCATGAATGAAAAACCCTGCCCCCAATCTGAGCATGCCGCTCTCCGAACCAATTCAACGCAGACAACAACAACAACATTCATATATCAATAGTATTTTCTTATTTTAGAGTAGTTTGATCTTGAAGTCTACCCTAGCAAAGAGACAGACACGTTACAGCTACCTGATATAGCTCGAGAAAAAGGTTGACTCAATCTATCACTGTTTAAATCAATATTAAATTCACACTTAGCTTAAGCACTAATTAACTATAAAATATAAAAATCAAGAGAAATCCAATAATTAATACAAAGTATAATAAAGCATTTAAACATCCTAATATACCCTAGATCGCTTAACAAATACTTAATTGATCATATTCAAACTTCAGAAAATTTTTTGAAAAAAGTTTTTAAAATTCAAAAGCACAGGATACGCCGACAGCCAAAGCCGACGGCTTTGAGCCGGTGTTTGATACTCTGAAAATCAACACTGCCAACGCTGACAGTGTTCAAGTACGCCGACTGCCTTTCACCTACGCCAGCGGCCTTGAGCCGTGTAGAATCCAAAACCCAAAATTTTCAAAACGTCCAGAGAGGTCTAAGCCGTTTGCTTACTCAGATACGCGAGCAGCTTTGACACGTACGCAGCGCCTTGATTCCCAGCGCCAACGTACCATATGATAAAAGAACGCCGGATGACTTTTCTAGTGAAAGCTGGCGGCGTTCGTCGGCCTTAAGAAATCTGATTCCATGGGCTTTCACACCGCCTGTAGCCGCGCGTAGAAACTCAAATTGCTGCTACGTTCTGAAGAATAACCGGCAAAATTTTAGCGTAAAAGTTCCAGTCTTCTTAAAAATGAGTCCAATGGAGGTTAAAATCGCTAAACTAATTCCTATTGCTTTATAATTTTGAAGTTCATGGAAAATCAGTTGAGTAAGTTAAAGAGAATATTAAAGTTTCAAAATCTTAAAATCAAAACATAAGAAAATGATTTTCAAGAAAAAATGAAATCAGAAACTCGAATATCAAAATGTTCCTTTAAAGAAAATGAAAGAAAATTTTCAAATATAAGTGATCAAGAAAAAAAAATGATTCAAAATTCCGATATGTTTTTTGAAATCAAAGAAAATGAAAATATCCAATAACTTCAAAATCCTTTGACAATAATCATATACAACTAAATTTGCAATTTATACATGTTTTCCAAATATTGAAAATGAAGAAATAAAGAACAAAATTTAAAGAAAATGATCAAAGTGTGCAACAGAAGCGTAATGGAACCATAAAACTTAAATAAAAGTCTTAAAATGATAAAGGTTTTGAGATAACAAAGTTTGAAAAAGATATGATATGTCTCCTATCAACAAATTAAGTGAATTTCGAGGACGAAATTCTTGTAAGTTGGGAAGAATGAAATACCCCAACTATTCACCTGTATAAGAAATTAAGTTTAGATAGATTAAATGAATCAAATGAACTATAGGACTTAATTAGACAATTGGCTTAATTTAATTAGTAATAAAAAGTTGGTTTTGAGATTTGAAATTCCTAGAATCCTAAACAGTTCTAAAAATGTTTAGAGGATTCCTAAATATTCAATTTAGACCAAAAATACTAATTCCTAAATCTCAGTAAAATTTGATTCATTTGCTTGAAAAAAATCACTTCTTAAACCCAACTCAAATTAAATATCTTTGTATCCAATTAAATTCCTAATTAATTCTTATTATAAGATCTTAATTCTAACCTATTGGTTCAGAAACATCTTTTAAATACTCTTGGAACTATAGATATTTGATCTGATAGTTCTAAACCACACCTATATTCCTTTATATAAATTTTAACCTTTATCCTTCTCCTTTCTTAAACCCTCTCCTCACTCTCTCTTCCTCACTTTTCCCTTTCTCTATTTTCCTCAACCGATCCTTTTCTTTTTCCTCTCCCTTCCCTTCATCTTCTCTTCTCTCTTCAAATCTTTAACAAAACTCAAGATCAAAGCCAAGTAGAAGATAAATCAAAGCTAGAAGAGAAGCAAATGAAGGAAAACAAGCTAGAAAGAATCAATATTAGAACAAAAGAGAAGAAGAAATTTGCATGTCTGTTAAAAAGATAATTTTCTATTTCAAGTAATCTTTGTTTTATTATTGTTTACTTATCAATTGATGAATTGATATTTAAAATGAGTTGAAGTGATGTTTATATTTGTATTTGTGAGTGAAGTTTGATATGAGTTGATTGAGAAGAATATATGAATTGTGGGTTTGATGATTTGATTGTATTTGAAGTTGTGAAGAGATTTGAAGTGTTAGGAGTTGTATTAGTATTTGTTTAATGTTAGAATTGATATAGGAAGCTTAGGAAATGATTTGAAGAAGTTTTGATAAAAGGAAGTGTAAAAAAACCTCTTTTCGCAAACCTGTTCTGTCTTCAACGCCGACTCCTGGAGCTTCTACACGGCCGGCTTTGAGGCGGTGTTGAAGGGAACAGAATGCATTTTCTTAAAGCTGCCTCCAACTCCACCGGCTTTGAAATTTATGCCGTCGGCTTTAAAATTTACGTGCCGGCTTTGAAGGGTCTGTATTCGTTTTACTCAGTGCCCTGTTTCGTAGCCTTTTCGTATTTTGGCCATAACTTTTTCATACAACCTCCGATTGAGATGATTCAAGTTGCTATAAAAAGATTAAAAAGAGATCTACAACTTTTATGTTTTGAGTTTTTACAAATTCGAAACGTATCAATACTTAAGTTTTGATTATTTCCAGCTATTGTGGTTTCCTAAACAAAATTAAAACTTGTTTTTTATTTCTAAATGTTTATTGTTAAGTGCAAATTGATCTTTTTGAGATAAAATGAGATAGATAAGTGATGTTTGATGTGTTATGTTGATAGATTGATTTAATTACACATGACTTAGATAGATTTATAGATTTAATGAATAATTGAGTTAAATATGCGAGTTTAACATAAAATGAATCTAGTTACAATCTAAGTTCAACTTGACTAAATGAACTTGAATGAGTTAAAATAAATTAGATTGAGTTAGTTTAATTACTTTGGCTTAGTAATTAGATTAAATGACTAATTCTAATGAGTTTGACTTAATGAACTCAATTAAACTAAAATGAACTAGATTTCTTAAGCTTAATCCACTTGGCTTAGCTTTTGAATTAAATGGCTAAGGTTAATCAATTTGACTTGGTAAATGACTTAAATGACTAATTCTAATCAATTTAACTAAGGTTAAGCTAAAATGGGTTAGTAACAAATAATTGGGTTAAATGAATGTGTTAGGGTGATCTTTGAATAACATGAGGAATATGTTGTTTCGAATGTTTAATTGTTTTGGATTTATATGTTTTTGAATATAAATGTTTTCTTGATGCTTTGTGGATAAGAAACCATAATCAAAGTGAAAAGAAATACTTTAACAGACAAAGGAGAACCGTCCATACTTTGGCGGGGCGATTTATCGCAGCCATAGTGGGGTTCTACATTAGTGTCTGCTCAAATAGGATCTTAATAAAATTTGGTATAGATGACATAGTAATTGATTAGATTGAGTTAGTTTAATTGATTGGTTTTTTAATTGTTTTGTAAGGAGTTGGTGGATCTTTTACAAAGGAAATAAACTCATTTGAGTTCTGTCAAGTAGTGGACATCGTCATTGGGGTTCATGTTTTTCTTACAGGCGATCTTATATAAGGTACGCAGTAACTTGCGTGTTGGATGTTAGGATAAGCATCTAAAATGAATTAAGAACTTAAACTTGACTTAATAATTGATGAGTGTTGATTGTTTTTTACGCCGTTGAATCTGGTTTGGAGAGCGGCACCTTGCTCAGATTGGGGGCATGGAACTTTCTCGTTATTGGATAGATTTATCTAGGAGATATAAGTATCCGAGCTACTTATATCAACCCCCTGAGCATTGTGATGCGTTACTCAGGATCCCCTAGTATTACGGGTTACGCCGGAACGTGGGGCTACCTAGTCTGTATGAACAGTAGGGACCACTCAGGGAGGCGGACGTGATACTAGATCCTTGATGCCCGGAGTTTGAATACTCCCGTGTTGATTTGTTTACTTTAAAGAAAGATAATAACTTGTGATTGTCGTATTTGCATTTAGTTAAGCCCGTGTGTCACTCCGTGTGTGATTGTGTTGCTGTGTACTGGGCTTCGGCTCATTATTGTTGTTGTCATTCTTTTTACAGGTTTTATTGTTGATAAAGACGATGTTGATGAAGTTGATGATGATGAGTTCTTGTTGATGTTGGTAATGATGGATGATGATATGATGATGTTGTTGCTATTGGTAATGCTTGACTCGGGTTTTGGGCATTTGTGATGATTCGGAGAGAATTTGTGGATGAGTGAAGTGAGTAGGAGCGTGGATGTAGTTAGTTGTTTTATTTCTTTTTGTTTTGTATTAGTGAGAGCTGGATTTATGATTTAAACTTGTTATACTCTTTAAAGGGCATAGTAGAGCCCATGTTTTGTAATTTAACTTTTGCAAAGCTTTGTTTAATCTAATGATTCTCCACTTGAGAATAGTGGGAGTTTTGAAATGTCTTTATTTCTAAATTGTTTTATAAAATTTATTTCCGCTGCTAAATCCAGTTATCTAAAAATCTAACTAAACGATTTCATAAATTCTAAAATCGGATAGCAATGTTCAACATAAACACCTTCTTTTAGGACAACCTTACGTATAATTCTTAAGAGTTATATGTGGTTGGGGACTTAGTGTGTAAGGTTGCCTAAAGGAATTGTTTGAGTAATTGTTTATCTAATTCCATAAAGATATTATACAATGGGAGACATAATAATTTTTTTAAATCCCTAAGCAAAGCTATACTACCTCACACTTTGGCAAAGGAAACAATTCAACTTCTAAATAGCTAAAAACATACATATATATATATATACATATTACATCCAAAGGCTTCTTACAAGCCTTAACCAAAATCCTCAAAACACGACCTAACTAACACTATAATTACACCATCAACCAAAAAGAATCTCATCTAATCTATTACATTCATAGGGTCCATTAAGTCCATGGTCATCTCTAATCCTCCAACCCATCAAGAAAATCTTCAAAGTCGGTTCCGTACCCCATACTCGTATAGAACTCATCAGAATCATCACCTGAAATAGATAAAATATGAGCCAAAGGCCCAGTACACAAGTAACGAATACAAAATGCGAAGTGAATCACACATTCTTAGACTAAATGCACTATGCAACAATCACTTGTTTGTTAATAAGTCTTTAATTAGTAAAACAACATGGGAGTATTCAAACTCCGGACAACAAAGATCTAGTATTATGTCTGCCTCCCTGAGTGGTCCCTACTGTTCATACAGACTAGGCAGCCCCACCTTCCGGCATAGCCCGTAATACTAGGGGTTCCTGAGTAACATCACGACGCTCAGGGGGTTGATATGAGCAGCTCGGATACTCATATCTCCTAAACAATTCTATCCATGAACGAGAAAGTACCCTGCCCCCAATCTGAGCAGGGTGCCGCTCTCCGAACTAGATTCAATGGTAGACAACAACAATCAACACTCATATATCAATAGTATTTTCTTATTTTAGAGTAGTTTGATCTTGATGTCTACCCTAGCAAAGAGACAGACAAGTTACTGCATACCTGATATAGCTCAGGAATTAACGGGGTTGACTAGGCGAGGATCTATTACTGTTTAAATCAATATTAAATTCACACTTAGCTTAAGCACTAATTAACTAGTATAAAATATAAATATATCAAAGAAATCCAAATAAATTAATACAAAGTCATAATAAAGCATTTAAATATCTTAATATACCCTAGATCGATTAACAAATACTTAATTGATCATATGTCAAACTTCGGAAAATTTTGAAAAAAGTTTTTAAAATTCAAAAGCACAGGGATACGCCGGCAGCCAAAGCCGGCAGCTTTGAGCCGGTGTTTGATACTCTGAAAATCAACACTGCCAACGCTGACAGTGTTCAAGGGTACGCCGACTGCCTTTCATCCTACGCCGGCGGCCTTGAGCCGGCGTAGAATCCAAAACCCAAAATTTTCAAAATGTCCAAAGAGGTCTAAGCAGTCCGCTTACTCAGATACGCGGGCAGCTTTGACACGTACGCCGGCGGCCTTGATTCCCAGCGGTCAGCGTACCATATGAATGAAAGAACGCCGTTGACTTTTCTAGCGAAAGCCAGCGGCGTTCGGTCGGCCTTAAGAAATCTGATTCTGTGGGCTTTCAACACCGCCTGTAGGCCGGCGGCGTAGAAACTCAAATTGCCGGCGTACGTTCTGAAGAACAGACGCTGGCAAAATTTTAGCGTAAAAGCCAGCGGTGTAACAAAGCGGCGTTAAGAAATTTGAATCCAACGCTGCCTCTACGCCGGCGACGTTGAATTCCCAGGTGCCGGCGTACGTTCAAAGCAGGCCTATACGAAAATGGTTTTTGATTACCCCTGTTTTAATACAACTTGTTCATTTTTCAAAAAATTTCAAACTTAGTCCAAACTTTCTAAAACTTGTTATATGATCCAAATACTATCCTAACAACATGAATTCTACTTCTAATCATCAAAACACTAATCACACTTCAATTTCATATATCTACTACTCATTCTTCAATCTTCCAAAATACTCATCCCCACACATCCACACTCCTATAAGATATATACTACCACTCTATTAGCCACTTAATCCCATTCAAACTATCATCAATGCATCAAATCCATCTCACACCAATTATCACATCAAAATCATATCTATCCTAACATTTACAAACAACACATTATAGAGCATAAAATAAAAGATAAAGGTTGCATGAAACTCACATGATTGAATCTTGGCTTAGAATAATATTCAAATCCTTAAGCTTGTAATAAACCTTGGCTTAAGGTTTAAGATTTTGGGTTAAGAAAAGGAAGAAAGAAAGAAGAAAGAAAAGTGAAAATTCGTATGAAAATTGAGGCTGTCAAAAAGGAGGGTTAACTTATCCAAATTAAAGTCAATTGTCATCCAAATCTCACCATTAGGGGTATATTTGTCCTAGGTTTATTTTAGGCAAATTTCAAATGCATTTGGGTTGAATTTAAGCTCAAAAGTGGGTCTAAAGTTTGTCAAAATTCTGTTATGATTCTAAAAAATTCTAAAGTAAACTGATTAAATTTTAAACATAAACATGCATATTAATTTGAGAAAGACACCCACATTCATTACACTTTACACACCTTTATATATCAAACAATAATATTAATTTTATAAGACTATACACATATAAATTAACACATTCACTAATTACATTAACTAAACACACACACACACAGACACACACACACACACACACACACACACACACACACATATATATATATATCATTCCAATAACATATTAGCATGCAATTTAAGGAATTTATGGCTATTTCAATGTATACCCTAATTTAATATATTACGGTAACATATAAAATATATATGTCTTAATTTAATATACTAATATAACATATAAAGTATTTACATTCAATATAGCATATGATATGTTTATTTATCTTATATGTTAAAACATATAATAGACATATATGAATATAAGCTATATTACTGTAGCATCTCAATCATATATCACATTTGACATGTATATATCATATGTAACATAAAATATGTATACATAGTGTAGAAATTTCACGTGTAAAGATTTTACATATTACTATAACATATAAATTTTATATATATCCTAAATAACATATAAAAAAATTCAAGTTTTTTTTATAATTATAAACACATAATATATTTCCTAATATAATATATTAGTATAGGATATAATATGTATCCTAATTTAATATATCACTATAGCATTAAAAATATTTACATCCGATATAACATATAACATATATAAACATACAATATCTTTTATATTATATAAGGAAATATACAATATACATACGAAAATATATTCTATATAAAATGTAAAATACATATCATATATGACATGTTATTTTATGTTTTGAAAAAAATATACAATACACATAAACAAATATATTACATATAAGACTTAAAAGAAATATCTATACTATATATATATACATCCTACATAACGCATGAGCACACATACAAAATTTGTATATTGTAGTAACATATAAAATGTATATGATATATTATTTTTATCTTGTATAATAAAATATAATATACAAATACAACTATATCCTATATAACATATAAAATATATAACCAATTCAAATTTATGTATAAAAGTTTTACATATTAATATGACATAATATATATACACATCCTACGTAACGTATAGGAACATATACAAATTTTATATATTACTACTATTTGTAAAATATATATACATAGTATATATCTTATATAACATATAAGTGCATTTATATATTTTATATTGTTTTAACATAAATATTAAATACATATAAAAACATATGTAAATATATCATATTTACTATAACATATTAAATATTTATCATATATAACATATAAAATACACACATATATATGATATGTTATTTTACGCTTTAAAATAAAATATAATATACATAATCATATATATCATGTATAAAAGCAGTTGTGAGATTGAGATTAATAGGGAAAAAGTGAGGTTACAAAAAAAAAATTGATGCAAAGAAAAAACAAAAAAAAGTGAAAGACATAAAAAATAAAAAGGTGAAAGAAGAGAAAAAAATTCAAAAAAAGAAAAGAAAAGGACAATCTTGATTGAAAAGAAAGAAAAAAATAGGTATGTGTTTAACCTATACATCAAGTTACAAGTTAATATGATCAAATGCTATAATTAAATCTCAGTAAATTAACGGTTTAAATCTTGACAGGACCGATCCCGTCAAATTAACTGACTGGACCATAGAAGGCCCCAAGAATGAATATCATAAATTGAACCTCCAATTAGTATACAAATATATAATAACAATGAATCTAATATAAGAAAATGTGAAGTGGGACTGAAAAGTTCATGGTTTGTCTTATTCAATAAATGTTATGTTTCATAAGTATTGTCTGTTGTTTTATCATGCCATGTCAAATCTTGTTATCTCCATTCTTATCATGTCTAGCCTTTTTGTTTTGTGTCTGTATTAAGAGTAAAGTCATATGTCAGCCTAGTAATGGTCAATTTAGTTACTCTTGATATTTGTCAGCTCCTCTCACTATCAAATTTATGATAGAATAAAAAAAAAAATATTTTTTTGATTACAAGCAAAGCAACAAAATATATGAGAATATATATATATAAATACATATAAAAATGTGTAACATGACTAAATAAGTGAAGACCAATAAAATAAAGGTAAAATAAAATTATAGTTATGATAGAAAAATAAGAAAAGACTCTAATGCAAAACAAAGTATATAAAAAAAATCGGTAGACCTCATAACTGTAACGTTGATATTAATGACAAATATAATCAAAAGTTGTCAATTGTGACAAAAGCCAAAATTATTAATGTAATGGTAAACTTATAAAATCAACTACAATAAAAGGGAAGAATGTGAAATCATTATAAAAAAAAATCTAGAATCAAAACAACAAAAGTCTAAATAATGATAATACAATTAAGTGAAACATACCAATGAATAACTCATCTATTAATACTTTATTGGAGCATAGAAACCAAATTAATATAATTATATATATTTACGGTTTTTCTTTCATTTTTTTTATGATGAAGTGGAATAAATATGGTGTTTGAAGGAAGTATGAAAATAAATGATTGCTTAAAGTTATGACAAGTGTAAGGATGAAGAAAATGCTAATATAATGGTTGAAGGGTATTCAAAGTAATTTACGGTAAAGTTTGAGGTAACACGTATTAGTATGACAATGAAGGGTCATAACTATAAGAAACTGATTGGTGAAATGGGAGAGAAATAAAAGACTGTTACTGAGATAAAATGATAGTATTAAAGATGATATGTAGACAGAAGTAAGAGGCAAAAAAAAAAGATGACTAAAGTTGATTAGAAGAAACTGGAGATATAAAGAAAATCCTTATAGATAGTTAACAATTATATTAGTAGATACGTGAAAGTAAGTGAAAAAAAAATCATATTGAAGACTAGATGAGAAGGATTGGAATAATCAGAAAATAAGAGAATAGTTGAATTTTACAAAGATATGAATGTATATGTGGAACAGAAATTGCAAGAAGGAAATGTGATCTTAATGAGTTGTAAGGTATGAGAAATTTAAGGATGACAGACAATAATGATATCCGAACAATATATGATGATGAATTTTAGGATGATTCTTAAAAAAGTCTATATAAGACCATAGATATAAATTATTATATAAAGTGGTAATATAAGTTTTGTAAGACAATTGAAACAACACAGATGACAAATGAAAGTTGTGGATTATCTATGGTATCTGACAATGGTGGAAAAATTTGATTAAACCAATGGAAGCATAGGTATTAACATCATCTTAAATAACAGCCTTATGTAAGATTTGATCTTTAAAGTTATGCTTGAAAATTAAAAATCTTGTATTTGGATTTTATTCTGTATTTGGAGCTTTCTAATTGTTGTTTGAGTAATTATAAGGTGATTATGTTTTAAGAAAGTTCAACAGAAATGGCAGTAATTAGAGGTAAGGTATAATGATCAGAAAGTGCTAATGGGTTGGATTAATATTCTGAAGAACATCATATAATTGTTTTGAAGGATGTGATGGTAAGATAGAAATTAAAGAGGAGTAGAAGGATACCAAATTCAAGTGGAAAATAATCAGGTATAATCTAAGAACACCATAGATAGATTTGTAAAGTAATAATTATGGAGACAAAGTGCATTAGAGAGCTGAATATCGAAGATATATTGGAATGTTAAGAGTATTGATGTCAAAGGAAGAGTTACAAATCATTTGGCGATGCTAAAAGATTTAGTAAATACCATAGGTGTCAATCTTTAATACTCATCTATACAGTGGTGACAAATATAAAGGAAGGATGTCAGAAATTAAGAAAACGTGTTGGAAGTAGTATGGTTAGTTAATGAGTGTTTTTGGATTAGATGAATGGTGTGGGAGTGATGTACATTATTTTGTTATGGGATAACAAGGGTAAAAACTAAGTTGAGTCAATAGAAGTACAAGTGACACAGTGACACTTGAAGCTCCAAGTTAATGTAAGGTTTGACCTTTGGAATTTAAATTGAAAACTATAGTGGTAATATTTTCAGCCTTCAAAACATCACTCGAGGAAATTGAATTGGAGATTTTGTGTAAGGGATGTTTTAAAAAGGAAAGATAATTAATGGATGCAAAGTTGATAACAAACATTGCTAAAATGTTTAAATGATAATCTTGAAGCATATCATGTAGATGTGGATGAAGTGTACCAAATCTACATAATAAAAGTATGAGTTATGGAGACATTGACTTAATTGAGTTATGATCGATAGGTTTAATCCTCGAGAAAACAAGAAAAGAAGTTTGAAAGTAGAAGTATATGGTATGAGAAAACAATGGTTGAACAGAAAACAGTTGAATGCCGAAAAGTAGATGAAAACATGAATTGAGGAGTTAGAAACAAGGAATTTAAAGAGTTACAGAAGTTCAGGTAACTTTTCGAGGACAAAAGTTCTTTTAGGAGGAGAGAAATGTAATATACAAATAAATATTTTATATTGAAGGTTAAAGATGTCATTTGATATAAAATAAGAGGTTTTATGGTCAACCCTAATGTTTAAATTAATTACTTTTGTCGGTTATCAGATACGTAAGAGAATACGAAGAGACGAAGGGGAAATCAAATAGGCATAAGGCTAAGCTGGCTAAACACTATCAGCCTAACTTTCTATGCCACTGGCATACATATTGAAAACTGCCAGCGTATGCAAAGTGAAGGAAATAAAAAGCCACGATTTTTATTATATCTTTCTTCTTTGTTCTCTACTCCAACATAACCCTAAACCTAGCAGACATTCTCTGGCGCATTCATAGCCGTCAAGACGATTTGGTAATTTAGATCAGGTAGTCAAATCATCAATTTTTCCTTTAGGTTTCATTAATCTATCAAGTTCTTAGAGTTTTTATATTGTTTTGAAGGAGAATTGGAGAATCGTTTTAGTTTTCTTGGAGAATATGAATATTTTGTGTTTAAGGAAAGTTGAGGATTAGATCTAAGTAATTTGATAACCATTCTTTCTTTAAGATCTACAAATCTATAGTATCCTCAAAACTTGTTTGTTGTTTTTGAAGGAAGATTGGAGAAAACCCTAATTATCTTGAAGGTCTGGATTTTGTGTTAAAAAGGATTCTATAGTCCAGATCAGGTAATTAGATCCCTATTTTTTTTTCTATAGGATTTTACATATATATTAGTTTCTTAGAGTATTGTTTATGGTTTTGAAGGAACTTTTGGAAGAGGAACCCTAATTGAGTTAGAATCTGATTTTTGGTGATCAAGAAGAATTGAGAGTCAATTCTAGGTAAGTTTATATGTTCTTAACCTTTATGATTAAAAATGAATTATTGAATGGATTCTAGCGTTTAGAGGAATTGTGGAGGAAAAATTTGATCTTTTGGAAATTTTGTGATTCCATAAATAAGGAAAACGGGTCAGATTGATTCTTTCAACCCTTTAGATGATCTAAAAATATAATCTTTTGTTAAAGTTTTTATATTGGTTGTTAGGAATCAAAGTTCTTGGAGATTTGGAAGAAAATCCTAAATTGTGGTGTTTGAGGATTTTGTGGCTTTACAATTTATAGAAGAAAGGTGTTTTGGTGAATTAGGGTTCTATTCCTAAAGTGAAATCAGGTACGACCTTACCATGTATGTTTGTTTGTGCTTGTAGGATTAGTTGCAAAATTTGACTTAACATATATTTGACTTTAATTGAAACGTGAGTTGGTTGTGTTTGGCTGCGGTTAGTAAAGACCACGACAGTAGTGTGATACTAACGCTGGCAACCTGATGATCCTTGTGTGGCGGTGTCCCAAGTGGAGTTGCACATGGAAATGATTTCGGTAGTTTAGGAGTCATTACCAGCTTAATCGTGGAACGCATCTATATATGTATATAATATGGTTTTCATCGGGGTCATGAGTTACTCTGGTTTTAGGATTAGTGATCAATAGTCCTAAATTGTATTGGTTGCAGGCTAATGAAAAGATAATTAAATTGTGCTTGTTGCATCAAAAATAAGTTGTATGTGATATTGAGATATGCGTGTTCGTGTTCGTGTTCATGTTCATGTTCATGTGCATGTGCTTTCGGTTTGGCATACTGGGCGTTTTTCGCTCAATCCTTATTTTTCCCATAGGTACAAGTGAAGATTCTATGATTTATGATTTAACGGGATATGACATATTTGTCGATGATGGGGAGAGCGATAGCGGTTATGACCATCCTACTGATAATTGAGATTAGTTATTAGTAATTTGAGAAGAAGAAACATATGATGATTTAGTTAGTTTCTTTTGGAGACATTTTTATATGTAAGGATTTATCATTTCTGTTTTAGTTTGGATTTTTTAAGTTATGCTAGTTAATGTGGAGAACAAATTATTTTGATATGAAAAGTTTTTAAAGTTACACTTTATGTGAGTGATTAGTGATATTTGATATACATATTTTTGGTCTTAGAAATATATAGCCTTAGCGTGTCTGTTCTTCTAAGGACACGTAGCGGGCTGATAACGCCTTTAGGTTAGGGCGTTACATATTCCAAGCCAGATCCTCATCATTTTTTGATAGTTAAATGAGGTTTTATTGATTTATAAATATGCAAATAGGATAGCCCTATACAAAAGAATAGCCAAAAAGGCTGAATAGGGAAAACTAACTAACCAACACACACAAACAAAGAAACGTTGAGCTTGTCTATTTAAGAACTATAGCCAGATCTTTGGCTTCTTTGTTACTTCTACAACAAAATCATTAGCACCAGTAGGCCACTTTTATTTATATACCATTTTTATCTCCTCTTTTTTTATTTTATTTTGGGAGAAGGTAGTAAACCAGTTTATGGTCTATTTGGATTGTCTGATTTTTGTCTGTATCCAATCTGCATCTATAGATCTGTTTGATCAGTTTATGAATAAAAATATTTGTTTTTTACCTACATCTATTTCTTCACAAACAATCTGTTTGAAATTGACAAAAATAAAATGTCAAAACAACCAGAATAATATGAACCAAACAGACTGTTAATATAAGCAAAATCTAAATTTTCTTATTATCCAAATTTTATCGAATAAAATGAATATTCAGTTTTTCAATTTTTTTTTCTTTTTTGGATATAAATATGAGACGAGTATATATATTTAAATTTCGAAAATAAAACAAAATTTGAACTGGGCAATTGGGGGGAAACAAAAATGCTTTCTTTCCCACTTTTAAGTTGTTAAACATAGTGTTAAGATGCACTATTGCATGGCATCCGATTAAAACCGTGGAATGAAGAGGGTTTCGCAGCTGACTAGAGAGGGTAACCACAGTAACGTCACCATTGACTAGCCACATTAGAAGCAAAACCCACATTCATTCACATGACAACATGAAAAGGATTTGAACACTCTTAGTTCCCTTATCTTTTTTTTTTTTTTTGGCTAAATAGTTTCCTTATCTTCCAACTTAATAACAAATATCACATATCAAAAGGGGATTAAAAGATATAGACATGGCCTTTTGCATCACTGAACTTCAACAAATTGATTCCGATGAAAGGTGGAACAATATTCTTTGCTCGGTATTCAAATTATTTGCAATGAATCACAATGGTAAAATGGGATCTATATGGTCAACCCATCAAAGTACGAATAAGACTTGGATTTTTATTGTTGTTTAATTTATCAATGCTTTGGAGTATTGTTCTCACATAATTCCAAAATGCTATCAATATCTTCTTTTATAATGCATCTTAAAAAGAGTAAAATATATCAACACCTTTGGAAATCTTTCTTAATAATGAAACTATTAGGAAAAATCCCCAATTATCCTGGAAACAATCTGAATGATTTTTCCTCTTGCCTGTAGCACAACAAAATAAACAAAAAATTACAGAATTAAAAACAACACACTTGGGGAAAAACTACAGAACCTTCGCATAGATTTCTTCCACTATCAATAATAATGGGATACATAGTTTTTCTTCACTAGATAACACTAGTGGATCATATGAATCTTCACCATAAATGATGGATTTCAATCAACATGCCTCTCTCTCTTTAGACTCTCTCTCTCTCTTTAGGATTTAGGAGTAGCTAGGATATGTGTTGATCTCACACTTACTAAAACCTAAGAAACAACACGCAACATAGGTTGGTTGTGTTCAAAAGCACGTCTGGGTTCAAAAATATAGAAAAACATAATGGATACCTATTCTTGTGATGAAGTTTGTTCCACCTTAGCAAATCATAGCTGATAGGTGTTGCAATTATGCTCTTGCTACTTGCACTTGCTACATGTCATCCTCCATATACATTTTGCCATTTCATCTCCTTTAACCTAATCAAGTGGATTCTTTCTTCTTGCCTTGGGTAATCGATCAATTTTTTTTTCTTGGTGGCAATGGCTCCGAACCTTAAAGGCTGGATTTCTTCCAAAACTTTTCTCCATGAATGGCATTCATTAAATACACATACTAGTTCAAGAACATACTCGTAATATAATGTTCATCAAGAAAATCCTCAAGTAGTCCTACAGTTAAAATTATAGCATAAACAATATGATGACATGGGATGCCTAATAGATCACTAGCTTGACAAGCACACGAACTCTCTTTGTTCCACTACAAAATGTTTCAAGATTGCATCCTTGAACTCTTTTGGATTTGCAAATATTATTGACACACAAAAGGCAGGTACTTTGGCCTTACCATCATAGACTGGAAATTTATTCTAGCCCTAGCAACTTCTTCCTCCCCATTCCCTCTTCTTGTATAATATCAAAATCATCCATGTCACCGCCTTCATTAGAATCATTCTCATCACTCATGATGCATTACTTTTTTACTAAGTTTTAAATGATTAAGTGCTATGATCCGTTCCTATGAATTGGTCTGTACGAGGCAAGTATACCTATCATATGTAGTATAGGAACCAATTATAGGGTCGTATTCCTTAAGGATCTCGACAAGTACGATTACTCCCCTTAATAAAACTGGAACTAAGAAATTATAGTTGATCAATGTAAACTAAATACTCTCTATAGCTACTTTCACAACAATACTCTATAAAACACTCTTACTAATTTAAACAATTCACAATGTAAACTTACTTCACCGATTAATTAACATGTACAAAAACGTTGTAAACTTTAATTTTAAACTTCTTAATTGTTGGATTCCTTTGATAAAGTCAATATCTCTCTCGAGTCTATTAACTTCTAAATCCAACCTAGTAAAACTGAAATCTCTTCCTAGTTAACAGCCGATTATGCTTGCATTAAGAATATGAATCCAAAGTAAATTTCATATTTATGCAGAAAAATTCATGACCCTATCTCTAGGAACATGAGCAACTTCTCCCTATAGTTAAGATCTATTCCATATGTAGATTTCTCAATCGAATCTTGTGGATATGTTATCTAATCCTAAGTCACATACTAAATAGAACTAGATTAGTTTAGGCGCATTATAGAGATTAAAGAATTCTAACAATAATTGACATTAATTTCATGCATGTACATATTAAACACGGCGTTGCAACTCCTAACTACTACTCATACATAATATAAAAACACAATATAACATAATGGAAATTAAAGATTACAAGAATAGAATATAGAAGCAACCCTTAATATTGAATTCACTTGAAGATGTCAATTACAATGATGAAACTCCAGTCAATTTGTACAGCACACTCTCACATACACAGAATATACTTTCTCTCTAAAATTACAAAGATGAATGATAACAATGGTCAATCTATTGGTGAATCTCTTGGTGAAGGATCCTTTGTAATGTTTGGATGATTATTTATATGCTTCCATCATTAGGTATGTTTGTTTGGTGAAAATATGAGTCAATTGGCCTTCAATCTCTTCCGAAAAAGGTATTTAGATCTGAATTGGCATGAAAATATCCAACCTATAACTACCATAACGGCCATTACACGGCCCGTTATCTTCTCGGATCTCTCTATCCAAGGTAGATCACGGCCGTGATACGGGCCATTATCTCCTCATACCACAATATATCAAGCCATCATCACACTTGTTATCAAACCTTAATGAAACTCTACAAATTGGTGTCCTGTTGGTCATGATAGAGATGAAGGCCATGATCTCCTCTATATCCTTCTTCGAATAACATCTATATCAAGTGTGCTTGAATGGTCAGTGGAGATTACTGCCTAGACCACAGCCGTATCAAGGACTGTGATCTTCTTTATGGTCCATTCGCTCCTTCTTTTCCCCATTGTCACATCCATTATAGCTCTTCTATTACATGTCCGAGATGATTATTGCCCTTAATATGGGTGTAGTCATGTCTAGGATGTATTTTCAACTTCAATCCTTGCTTAATTCAATCCAAATGTTGATGTTTATCCTTTTTAAACCTAAAATAAATATATTTTCTAATTAAGAACCAATTCCGTTAAAATTGATCATGAATTAAAGTATAATAAACCATAATGCCACCCGAATTAGTATGGTAAATTGCCCCTTATCAACTCACATGATCATCATCTTCTTCAAATGGGTCATAATCAAAGATGCCATCACCAATAACAATTGATCCACGCATGCTTTCATGATCAATTTGCTTGCTTCTAATAATAGATCGTTGCTTTGCTAACTTAAGAGCCCTTTAAACTTCAATGAGCTCTTCATTTGACTCCTCCTCACTACGAAGACCGCCAATACAATCACCGTCGTCTTCACTATTAATCTTTTCCTCCACAACATTACTTATTTGCCTAAATTAATCCCTGAAGCTACAATCACCAAATGGATGTTGTACATATATTTCAATAGTATCACAAATATCAAAATGACTCATTAAGCTCATAACATCAAAGTCATCAGAAATTACCTTAAGACCATCCAACATTGTTTTTCCAGGAATTCTATATCTAACAACTTATATATTTTTGCACCCAATAATTGATAGTAGATCTATGGTGTATTGGTGAGACAAATCACTTGCTTGAATAGTGATCATAGTATGATTACCAACGTCATCAGACACATCATGCTACTCCTTCCTACGGTTCCATTGAAAAACACTCAACTGACTTCTCGCCCATTTCAAGATCTGAAACATAGTTAAGTTCATGTATTTGTGTTAAAATCTTGTAAGCACAACTTAAAACAAGGATGAACAACTAAACAAAAATATTTACAGAAAATAACATGTTTTCGAGAGGATGTGTTAAGACCTTTTGTGAAGAACAAAAATATATATATATACATGTATAGTACCAAAAACCCAATCTTGACCAAAGATTAATACACGTGCACACGCACATGCACACACGGAGCACTATAACCATCAAAGAAACAAAAGAATACCAAGACATAACCTAAAAAAGACAAAAAAATTCAGAGCATACCTTGCCTTTTGTATCAGTATTAGATCATGCTCTTATATAACTTTGAAATATATCTTGTCATATGATCACATCTTTGTGTGCAAATCTATATTCAATCCATATCTTCTGTTATGCTCAAACACAACATCAAGTAGAGAGTTAATACAAGTGAATTAAGGGTAGTTGGATGCATTAAAGCGAATCGATAGGTACTAAGAAGAGGAGAAGTAAGTACAATCTTATAGAGGAAATCTTCCTTGCAAATCCATTATGCGTTAGTGTAGAGAGAGAGAAGAAAAGGATCCTCAGCTCTTGAATGCCCACCTACTTTCCTATTCTGCAATAGAGCAGTTTTGAATGCCAATAGGATTTTCCTTATTAACTGAAGATGTGTTTTATTTTATTTTATTTTTTCATTACATTTAATCCATGTTAGTAGAGGACTTAATGTCGGTTTGCATGTAAAGTAATGTAAAGACTTGTATAAGCTACTTTAAATAGTAGAAGACCTAAAATGAAAATTTTATAAGTCTAGGTACTAAAATGAACATTTTAAAAAGTTCAGGTACCTCTATTGGCTTTATCTCGAAGGGAACCTACATTATAATATTGTGTTGTAAAGTTGGTCAATTTTTATATTCAACCAAAAGATGATGCTTGCACCGATTTGGATGAGACTTGGAGCATAATCATTTGTGATTATTCAAATTTTGATTGGATATTAAATCAATTACAGCAAGTATTAAATTGAAATTTTATGTAAAATTTGAATAACAAATACGGTATTTTTCCTTTTTTTTTAATAAATGTATCTCTAATTATTTTGATTGTTGCATTTCTACTCTGCCTGCTGGCTTAGTGGTTTCCACCAACTCAACATATTATATCCATCTTGTTGGGATATGCCTCTGCTCTAACGGAAATGGGATGGCTTTTTGTGCAAGCTAGACAAACTGTAACATACCGTATGTTAAGATGACATGAACCGAAGGACTAGGTTAAAATCGGAAAACATGGCCAAAGGATATAAAGAATAGCTCATTGTAAAAGAAAATATCTAGCGGGTAATATAAACCCCCTGTTATATAAAGTACCTATAAATGATGGATAGTGTGCTCGGTAGTTTTTAAATTATTTATATTTATATTTAATATATATAATTACGTATTAATATATGATTAATATTTATACATCACTTTTAATTTTTCTATATATAAACCAAATCCAACTTAACAAATTCAAAAGATTCAATAAGATTTTCTGATAACTGTACTGATTCAAAAATAGGCAAGAAGTTCGAAAGATAACAGTGCCCAGAGACTGTAATTTAATTTATTAGGCTTTGGCCTCCCTTTGATAATTTCAAAAAAAAAAAAAAAAAACAAAAAAACCAAACAAACGAAGAAGCAAAAGGTTCTAGTAGACATATTGGGAAAGTCAGTAACAAGGATAAATCGAAGATTCCAAGTAAGGAATCCAGAAGTCTGTGAACATGCCAACCTCTTTTTATTAAAATGAAGCAGTATCTTCAATCTTTTAAGAAAAAGTAAGGAAGATAATTTTGATTTTGAAGAATTTGAGAATTAGAAGACCGATGGGATTACTTTCTTAAAGTATTGTATATTTTGCTTTATTTATAGTATTTTGTATTTTGATTTTAAGCAAATTCTTAAGGTTTGAGATATTGGAAAATATTTCTTATATAATTTTCGATAGTTTATTTTTTTCCTAGTAAAGATAGAATTTCATTCACTAAAAGGAAATTACATCAATAGCATAGATTGATAGAAAAATAGTATATCACAAAAAGTTGAAGATACGAAAACACAACTAGTTTAATAAGCATATCTTTTCTATAGTCACAAAATCCAACATAGAAGATACAATTGTTTCTCTTGAGTGAATTCAACCCACCGAAGGAAGGTGCACTAATAAGACTAGGTCTCAATATCTCTTCTAATAAGTCTAAAAGCACACTAATAAGCTTGAATAGCATGACTATAAATTCAAAATTCCCATTGTGTGTGGAACACTAAATCCTTGATATTATCTTCAAACATTTGCACTTGATGATAACTTAATAATGATCTAATATCGAGAAACATCTCATTCCATGTAATTCATTTAATTAATTTTTTTTCATTATTGGAATAAGAAGCTTATCTTTTATAGTTTTCTTGTTTAATGCCCTATGCAAAACCCCTCTGTCCTATCATGTTTCTTTACGAGAAAAAAAGAGGAAGGAGAAAACTACCTTGGTCTAATATTCCCCCCTTTTAAGCTCTAACATTTTAGTGGATTATCTTTCAATTTCATACTTTTGACCATGAGGAAACTTGTATGGTTAAACCACCTTGGGAGATGTAAAAAGATATAATTAAATGCAAAGGTCACATGCTCAAAGAGGAAGTCGATACGATTGCTTGAAACTAAGGAAAATCTCATTTAACACTTGCTACAAACCAACTTCATTTTCTACGATTTTGTGATTGTCAACCAAGCCAACCTATTATGCTCCTTTTGAGGCTTCTCTCCCTAGATTACCACTTGTTTTCTTGCCATTTGAACACTATATGTATTTGAGAAAACTGACATTGAATTTGAATAGCCTAAGACCACTTCATATTCACATAATTGCAATAGGTGAAAACAAAATGGAGAAATTTTAGTCCCCCATGCACAATAAAATGGAATGGCAAATACCTATGGTATCCTATCTTTCTCTATTTGCGATAAGTACACTAACTTCAACCTCCACGAGTCATTTCAACTAAGATAGAAAAGATTTATCCACAAAGCTACTAGTATTACTTGAATCCACCAAAATGACAATGTTGGTTCCATTTATTGTCTCTTCTATCTGCATTATCCCAAAATTCGACAAGCTTATGAGTGCATGGATGAAATATCATGTTCTTGGTCTACTTCCTCTTCCTCTTCACAATCACTACTTGTTGCTTCCAATGAAAAAATAAAAAGAAGGTTTTTTTATGCCTACACAAGTATGGTTAATCACAATTGACGCAAAAACCCTCTTTGTCTCTCTTCCATCTCCTTCTTACTAAAAAATTGTATGAAAGGAGTTCAACTACTCAATCTCATAGGGTTATGCACTTGTTTGAACACCATTTTTGTCTCATTCACATCATTAGCTTCTTCCTTTTGACTCCCAATACAATTATATAATTTCTCAAGGCTTGTGGCAAGCATCAAGTCCTAGGGACGATATAGTCATAACAACCACAATATGCTTTAGGCTGAAGATAGAATGGTAACCTCTTACTTGATGGCTAAGGAGCTAAACATGAGCAACAACTATAGTTCTACGCTTCCTATTCATCAAAGGTTAACCATCACCACTAGGTCATCTCCTCTTGAAGGCAATACAAATCTAAAGTAACATTGAGCTTTAAGCTCCCCCAATGTCATGTTAAGTTTGTCTATTCCTAGCTTTAAAAGATAAAAATTATACATCCCCTTCAAAATGAAAGGACATTAACGTCAACTAATCTTCCTCCAACACTAAAGAAATGCTCAAAGCAATCAATACCTTAAAGTTAATCATTAATGGGACAATCCAATTAGGCAAACTTAGGGAAGAAATTTATACCCTCTTAGTTTTCTACATTAATCTTACTTGGCTAGTTGAGGGCCACAAGTGAGTGGGATCAAGATAATACAATACGAAGTTCAAACTAGATTCAAAATTTCGAAGCCCAAACATAGCTCAAGCTCAAGCTTAAATGTGACTAGATTAAACTAATTTATGCTCGATCTATTAAAAATTATTGTAATTATAATTGCAATAGCGTTGACTTGAATTCGATTAATATGGATACTCAGCTCGAATTTGATTAGACTCGTGAATTCATCAAATTAAACATAATGAAAGTCGAATTTGATTCAATACATTACTCGAGTAATCCAAAGACAGGCTCAATTCATTATTTTCAAATCAAGTAAAATCAAGCCAAACATAAGTAGCTTTTTAATATGCTTTGTGCATTTACACCTTTAGTCTAGTCTACTTTTAGTGTTACTGCATTCCCCAAACCCCACTTACTAGCAAGTAATTCCATGAGTTCCCTCACATCAGCTACTGATATCTCACCATGCTGGTCCTCTTTTCTTGTTCACTTTTTGCCTTATCTCAATCTCAATCGACTAAATACATGGCCATGGATGCCTACGACTGTTGGTGAAGTCTCTGCAATTTACCCATACATCATTTGTTATAGGATCAGGTTTGTAGCTCACCCATACACCATTAATATCGAACGCTGCACGTCCCCAGAGCACTCTGATCATCTTTCAGAACTTTCTTAATCTAGCATGTCTTCATCATCTAAACTTGGCCTAGACTATCCAAAAATGGGGCACCCATCTCATGTAGGAAGCAAATCTACATACTGTCCCAAGCCTCTTCTTCGCATGGTTGCAATTCAACTGTACACTTAGCAAGGAATATATATTAATATTAGATAAAACGCACTACTTAATCAAGTTAAGAATAAATTACAGCAGATTTGAATATTAATCTATGAAAGACATAAAATGGTACTTTACAAAGCAATATATTGATCTATCAAAAGATTTGTTGGACTGTCTAATTTTTATTTGTATTATATCCATATCAAATTTGTATTTATAACTTAACTGTATCATATTTGTATCGCATCTGTTTGGTTTATTTATGAGTCAAACTATCAGTTTCTCATCAATATCTATTTTTTAACGAACATCTATTTGAAAACAACAAAAATATGATGTCAAAGTAATCAAAATATGATGAAACAAAGAACAAATGATTTGCAATCAGATTTGCCTCAACTATTGCTTCCAATAACCACATATATAATTCACATTCAAGCATCACTTCACCAGAATACTTATGTACATGATACAAAATGACATTTCCCAGAAAATAATTTTGAGTACTTTGGAAGTTCCTCAACCACTTCAAAGTCTCAAGGTGAAGGTGGAATAGATATGTGCTTAAGAGGAAACAAATATGCTTGTCTGCTTTATTCACAGTTGTTTCTCTATACACCAAGTAATAATCTTGAAGAATAACACTAAACTACATATTGGTTTCTATCTCATTTTTAGTAAAAATGAAGTCTTCTCTCTGCTACTAAAGCCTTAAATTGCAGAAATATGAAAAATCAAGTATAATCACATAAAATTTTAAATTAGATTCTCTTTCTCAAACCTACTTGTCAACCAATGAAACTATATATTGGGTTGTAAACACAAACTCCAGACATCTATTCTCTAAAAGAGAAAAAAAAAAAAAAAAAATCATGCTAAACCTGTCCTAAGAGAAGCCAAAGAATCATCACTGCAAATTAAAGTTGAAAATGCTCTTATCAGTACCTTCATATCACAATGTTTGATCAACCATCAATAATAATTATGAATTCAAAATTATATCATTTACACACGTGCACGTGCACCCACATGTACACACCCACAGGACGGCAAACAAGGGAATAATCTGATGAAAGCATCAGCATGACCAGCTGGAATGACCATGATGGAGAAGATCGAATGCAGAAGCCATGAGCATGGGCAAGTGCAAACCAAGAGAGGCATGAATATTTGCCAGTGGGAATGAAGATTAAAGGGTATATAGTTATATTATTCCTATCTTGTAGGAAATATTGTAAAATTCAGCGTTATTTTTATTCAAGGAATGTGAAGGTAGGGAAAAACTTGTACAAATAAGCAGTTTCATCACAGAAATAAATAAGCACCTAAAGTAATTAACAAGACAATCAAAGTTCAAAAAAGAAAAAGAAAACTCAGTTGAGTTACCAGTGTAATTGCAAACAATCCATTGCGGCCATGATCAATTGGAACAAAGAACAGAGAAAGCAACTCCAGACCTTTTTCACTCCCAAAACACATTGTGTCTTGAATTAAGAAAACTATTTCAATTATTTTGTTTTCATTTGACCTGAAATCTGCCAAGAAGCACATCTCCCATTTCTATAACAATTCCAAAGTTGAAAACAGAACC